>VZTT01045926.1:0-19876 GCA_013400855.1 Buphagus erythrorhynchus | reverse complement strand
TTGGGTTGGAAGGGACCTAAGAGATCATCTTGTCCCAACCACCTCTCCTGGGCAGGGACACCTTCCATTATCCCAGGGTGCTCCAAGCCCTGTCCAACCTGGCCTTGGACACTTGCAGGGAGGGAGTAGCCACAGCTTCTCTGAGCAACTTGTGCCAGGGCCTCGGCACTCTCGCAGAGAAGAATTTCTTCCTAATAGCCAATCTAACCTCCTCTCTTTCAGTTTGAAGCCCATGTGTCTCTGTTTCCCCCATTTGGGACTTGCAGCACCGGAGCAGAGGCACTGCAGCACTCTCTGCTTTGCTTCCCCCCTCTCCCACCCCCACCCCCTCTAGTTTCTGAAGTCAAAAGAAATGTACAACCTCACCAAGTCTACATCCTCCTCTTACTTCCCCCCACCTCCCACCCCTTCTCCCTCCATCACTCCCAGGTCTCTTCCAGCTGCTCCCCACATCTCCCGAATCGCAGCAATTGCTCTTGAAACATATCAAACCAGCGTTAGCCAGTACCGGGCCAGCCTGGCTCGTTTCCCTGGCCGAGTGGCCGGGACAGGACAGGCTGGCGCTGGCACATCCCGCCTGGCACTTTGAAGCGCCCGTCCGCGCCCGGCGGGGACAGCTGGGGCTGCCACAATCCCCTCGGCCCTTTGGGCTAAGCCGGGCGGTTTAAAATAGTCCCCCCTCCCCTCCCCCGCCCGGCCGTGACAACTGCACAATTATTTCATTATTTCAGCCGCTGTTTATGGACCCGCGGCGTAACCGGAACCCGCGGAGGAGGCATGGAGCTGAAGGGGGAGAAGGCGGCAGCCCTAAGTGGGTTTCACCCTAATTAGCAGCCCCCTTTTTTCTCACCGAGTGCTGGAAAACTCCTCCATGCACGTAAAATCTGCAGCAGCAAAGAGATCCGTGGTGAAAACTGGCATTTTTTCAAAATCCTTGTTTTTTAAAGGACGGTTTGAAGCCTTTGCGTTTGTTTCAGGGCTCCCCAAAAGGCAATTCTCTCTCCTTTCTGGAGAAGAGATGCTGCCAGGTGGGTCGGGAATTGCCTTGGGTAATGCCTCTTCTTGTGCCTCAGTTTTCCCATTGGCGAAACAGGGGTGTGATGTCTGGTGTGACCCCGGGAAAGTGGGGGAAGGACCTGGGGCAGAGCTGTTCTTCCCGACAGCAGCAGTCCAGCTGCTGGCCAAGTGCCTTTGGAGAGGGAGGAATGTGACAAAGTGACAAAAGGAACTTCTCACACCTGGAGCAGGGCTCCCAACCAACCCCACAATGGGGTTGCAGCCCCTCCCCCGCTCCCCCCAGGCCTTCACCCTCGCACTCCGGAGCATCCCTCTGTGATAGAATGGGATCCTTTCCGTGAGCCCTCAGCACCACCTAGTGTTCCCAAATATTCCCGGGGTTCCGTGCTGGTCACCGGGTGATAAGTGGTCCCTAAGGCTGGGGCAGCAGCCCACATCCCTACAAGGAACCCCTCCAACCCTCAATTCCCACCTCTCTTCAGACATTTAACAACACAAATCCCAGTGCAAGTTCTCAGGTGTGAAGGCTGCTCCCGAAAACTTCATCATCTGCTTCCCAAAGCATCCTCCTCTATGGGGATGAATTTACAGGGAAGGCTGGATTGCTTTGACATTCAACGTTGCTTCTACAGAGAGTGTGGGAGATGCTGATTTGCAGCACATCAGAGCTGTGTTTCCATTGCTTAAAGGTCAATAAATGCCAGGTTTTGAACTTGCTCTTCTTCCCTGACCCTAGGTGTGGTTTCTTGTGGTATTTTTTTATGGTAATTCAACTTTTAGGATTGCAAATTGAACAAAAGGTAGCAGAAGTTATAAATGTTTGCTTGGGAAGGATAGCTGGGGCAGGAGTGGTGGAGAGGAGGATAAGAGGGGAGAAGATTGTAAAAATGATGACTACAAGGAAGAAAAACAATTAAATGTCAGCATGGATGACACTTCCCAATTCTAATTTCAAAAGCTAAGGGCTGAGTGCTAACATGTCAAGGCGATGAACTGATTTTCTCTCTTCTCAGATGAAACTACCCACGACATCCGAACCTTCTGGTCCCTCACAGCTACATGTCCCCAGTAATCTCACTGTCACTCAGAGACATTTCTTCCGGCTCCAGGTGTTGAAGATAAATGAATTCCTCTCCCCAAATCCCTCTTGCTTTGTTAGGTGATCTGGGTATGAGTGCTAAGGCTGAGCCTGGCTGGGGAGGTGATATTCCTCCCTCTGCCACCGAGATGTGCCCTTGCTCCATCATTGCTGAATGGCAGCTGCATGGAGGTGGAAAATCCCCAAATCAACCTCCCACGAGGTGAAGATTTAATTTTGCTTGGCTCCCAGGAACAATGTTGATGGCACAGCCCTGAGGACTGCCCAGGTCCCCTGCACCTCTCCTGGATGGGTCGCTCTCCATGTGAGGTGTTTTAGGGGAGCATTTCCTTGCCTTCCCACTTCTTTTTTTTTTTAAACTGCTCATCAGCTGTGATTTATTTTTTTATCCTGTTAAAATTTCCCACAGAATTTGGCTACTTTATGCTTCCTTTTGAGTGCTGTTGTTTTCATCTTTAACCTTCACCACCTCTCCCTGAACATCCCTCTCTTTTCCTGTCACTGTTTTCTCATGCTCTGCCTTTTCTTTCTCTTCCTCTCCTTTTGTCTGGCTACACAAATTTCCTTTTCTGTCTCTTATTAATGCTTTTGCCATGTCCAAGCATGCTACAGTTCTGGCATCCTGCTAGGACTGATGCAGTTGGAATCACATCAGGGCTGAGCCCTCCCTTCTTTTATTTCATTCTCGTCTGTTCTTACCCAGCTGGGGTCTCAGATCTTTTCACAGGAGGTGTGACAGAAACACTTCTGGGGTTTGTCTTTGCTTATGTCACCTTTTCTTGCCCAATTCTGCCCCAAAGCAGTCCCTTTTTCTCCTGCCTGTGCAGGGATGCTGTTTGCCCTCTGCAGCTGCAGATGTGCCATGTTGGATTTATTCACCTCCTCCTTCTGCCATCTGGCAAACTCCTTCCTCGACCTTCTTGCATGGGCATTTCAGAGAATTAGGTCACATTTTGGGCAGAGTCTGGTGGGTCCCTTGTCATCTCCCCAGGGCACTTTGCACTCCTCAGCTTTCTGTATGTGGGGACTGAAGCAGCCCACAGAGAGGAATAAATTTAGGTTATGGTTCTGTGGAGCAGCTGCAGGTCTCTGCCCGTTCCCCTGTTCCAAGGTACTTCAGCATCACTGGAAATCTGGGTTGCACACAATGGGTGAGCACTCAGGTGACAAACAACACTGAGATGGGAGGATGCTGGGAGGGATCATTCCCTGGGTACCAGGAAGGCTTAGGAAGGTGCCACCAGGAGGTGGCTCACTTAGAAATGGGAGCATCCTAAGTCCAAAACCTTTTGCCTGCATTACACAAGCAGGTTTTGTGGGAGCAGAAGGAGGGGAAGGAAAACAAGGCATCATCATTTTGGTTGGAAAATACATCAATATTCCAGCAAGGGACGAGACAAATATCTGTGTCTGGCCAGTGGGCCAGCTTGCTTTCCCATCTTCCTGCCTTTTAAAATTGCAGGCAGCCTGTGCAGCTCTTCTCTCCGGATATGTGGCCACATGGCAAGAAACTCCTTCAACCGTCCCTCTGCCAGCACAGGAAAATGAGGGAACTCATTTCCTGGCTCTGACGCTCCATCATTTCCCCCATTTCTCCGAGCTGTTAGTTCTGAGCTCTCTCTGAGCATCACTCTCACAGCACACTCCAGCCTGCATCCCAAGCTGCATCCATGGAGACTGCAAGTATTGTCTAACCAGACAGCAAACTGAGATGATTCCCAGAGAAGCAAACTCCTGCTTTCTTGGTCATTCCCAGCTTTTCATGTGGATGTGAAGAGACTGCCAGGGTGTTATTTGCTGCCAGATCTCCTGTGGATATGTTTTGGAGCTGCAGCTCCGTGTGAGATAAGCAGGGAGAAAATAGACATCAGGAGGTGGAAAATTAGAGATGAGCAGGACACAAAAGAGCTTTTTTTGAGGCCTCAAAAATTTCTAAAATAGGAATTCTGAAATTTTTTTCAAGACTGATTTCATGGGAAGGCAATAAGATTTAGAAAAGTTGCTGACCTGGTTTTTTAGGCTGGATGTGCTGACCAGAATTCCCACCTCCAGTGGTAGCCTCCCTCTCCAGGTGAGAGCCTGAATCAGACACAGGTTTGAAGAATTTACAGCCTTTGCATGTTGTTTCAAGGCTGTCTAAGGAACTGTGAAGGTTTTAAGGGTTGCTGAGCTCTAGGAAGTTATGGCTACAAGTTGGAGATGACATCAGGTTTTGATGTGTCTTATCAGGAAATGATTGTTCAAGACCTCTTGGAAATGAGGCATTCTGCTAAGGTTGTGCATAACCCCAGATCAGGGAGGGTCTTTACTACAATAAATACACCCAGAGAGGTTATTTGTTTCCTTAGAGTAAGATCCAACCCCCTACACACCCGTGATTTTGTTCTGCAAATATTTGAAGGTGCAAATTTCCTGGTAGCCAAGAAACACCAACATGACTCAGCAGAGCTTTGGGTGGGAACAAGCTCCCATTTCAGAGTCAGGTTTAACTAAAGGTTTAGTTTTTAGCTAAGCTCAGCCTTTCTTATGTAACAGCTACAGCAACTTCACTCATGACTAAGACTTTTCCGTGGCTTTTTTTTGGGGTCTCATTTGCATTTTTGGACATCCCCTACGGGTTTTTTCATGAACTTGTAGCAACTCCCAAGCTAAATAATTCTTCATTTTTCTCAGGTCTTCCATTTCATTGTTTTCCTTCCATTTTTTCCTCAGTTTTGGGGGTAGTTTTCTGGGGGTAAATCCTTCTGTGTGCCTGGAGCAGGGTGAGTGTAAACTCCTCGATTAATTCTGATTTATTCTAGGGTTTGTGGGACACAAAATGTCATCAGGCTCCTGGGACATTTGTGAAACAATTTAATGAAAAGACAAGAAATACCTGCAGCTCGGCTTTTGCCTCTGGAAAATTTGAATTATCCCACCTGAAAAACATGGAGGGTTTGGGCATCCAACCCCACCACTGATAAAGGAGAGGATGACTGTGGGATGCTTCCTCCCTTCCAGCAGCACTTACCTCTCTGGGAGGTGAGAAAGGATGGATTAATTGATAATTATTTATTATTTAAGAACTCATTTGTTTAAACAACACTGTGGGACCAGGAGAGGGAATAGATTTGATGTTATTATATTACTATTTCAATAAATCGAAATAGTAATATAATAATAAAAGAAAAAGACAGGGTTGGCAGACAGCTCTTCTAAATCTCAAGTCATTTATAAATCAGGGTTGACATATTTAAAACATTAAAATCTGGCTTTCTTACTACAAATTCCCTGTGGCAGGTGTAGTTGCTCTCAGTGCTGTAAGTAGCTGCACTGCTCCCTAAAAGTGAGTAAAACCCAGGGCTGGAGCACAGAAGGTCCTGTCAGAGCTTCCTTTACAAATAGCCATAATAAAGCTTCCCTCCTTCCCAAGGGTGTCATGAGGGTTAATTATTTAACATTTGTAAAGCACTTGCAGGATTGGAGATGAAAGTGGAAAGTATTATTAAGGATAAACTCAGTTTTATAGGAGGTCTGGTCAGAAAATTGCATTTGGATTTGAAATATGGGTTATGAGTTATTTGAATATGGGTTATGGGGATCCTAGGAAGGGCATCCATCAAACCTGGGAAGCATAGAAAATGGGAAAATGAAGTGCTTTGAAGGAGTTAATCCAGTTAATAATTAATGCAGTGTTTTGGGCATGAGGGGTGTAGGCTCCTGGGAGTGGGGAGGTAATGCCCCACACACCTCCCATGCATGAGGTGGGTAATGGGGAACTCTGATGGAAGGAAATGTAATCATTGTACAAAATCTGAGAAAATTAAGATCTGGAGGGGAAAAGCCTTGAGACAGACAGAATTCAGCAAATCATGGATTACTTTTGTAGGAGAAAACTGCAAATTAAAGCAGCTGGTGTATCCAGGAGGGGGGGATTTCTGTGTCCAGGGTCAGCTTTTCCTCCCAGCTGGGGTTTGGGAGCAGGGAGGAGGCAGGCGAGGCGGGTGCCACAGGCAGGGGAGGAGCACAGATCACCTGGGAGCGGGTGCAGCACCAGGATCACCAGGACAGGTAAGGCTGTGCTGGCACGGGGCGGGGGTTTGTTGGGAAGGGGCTGGCATGGGGAGGGCAGAGATCACCCCACACCATGGGATGGGAAGGGACGCCCTGCCTGCCCTTTATGGACCCTTCAATTTGGCATCCAAACTCCATAGGGAGAGAAGAGAGGGGTCAGGGTGGGTGAAGCACCGCTTCCCTTGGGAAAGCAAATTTGGGAGAGATTTAAGTGTCCTCAGCCCACCGGGTGTCCCCGTGCCCTGATGTCCCAGGGTCCCCCAGCCACAGAGGGGCTCAGAGGGGACAGGCTGCTGTCCCTGCTGGGCTGGGAGGTGATGGGACAGCCCAGCAAACCCGCAGCAACCTTTTCCAAGGAGGAAGTTGAAAAATAAACATGTTATGTGGGGCCCCAAAGCAGGCGGAAGTGAGAGCAGGTCAGCCTGGAGGCAGCAGGGCCCCCAAACCCCCTTGCCCCTCTGCAAGGAGCCTTTGCTCCCTGCTCTACTCCCAGCCAAATTAAATGCAAACCCTCTGCCTCACAGCCAAGCCGAAATTGCTGCTGTGTGCACTGAACCAAAAACTCCCTCCTCGCCTTCCTCTGCCCACAGAAATGATTAGAAAAGTCACTTCGAGCGCCTAAAATCTCACAGATTGGATTCGTAGAGTCCCAGAATGGTTTGGGTTGGAAAGGACTTTAAAGCTCATCTCGTGCCACCTCCTTTGCTGTGGGCAGGGCCACCTTTGCTGCAGGGGAAGGTTTTTTTCTTTCTTTCTTCCATTCTTCTGGCCAGCTTATCATTAAAAAGCTACCATCCCATCACTTGGCAGGCTCCAGGTTCTTGTGAAGGGGGATGTTGAGGACCACAGCTCTGGGGTACCCAGGGACAAGCTGTGGTACTCAGCAGGCTTAGGGTTATGTGTTTTATGGGTATTTTGGGTATATATTGCAACGGAAATGGTTTTAATCCTTTGTCTTGAATAGTTTTCCTTGAGGGATGTTGAAGGCACACAGTACTTAACCTGTGTCACATTCTGGGGCAATTGGGACAATTTGAGCACAAGCATTCATCTCTTATTTGGAAAATGCCCAGAGAAGTTGCAGAATCCAGAAAAGTTGTGGCTTTCCCACCCCTGGAAGAGTTCAAGGCCAGACTGGATGGGACTCGGAGCAACCTAGTCTAGTGGAAGGTGTCCCTGCCCATGGCAGAGGGTGGGGCTACATTATCTTGAAATTCCCTCCAACTCAAACTGTTCTGTGATTCTAGGATTCTATAAATACTGATTTTTGTGGCATTTTTAATGGTGATAATGCTGGATTTGAGTTTATTTTGGGTTGGTACCTGTGAGGAGTTATTGGAGTCAGGGCTGCCCCATCACACGTTATGGAGCAAGGGAGGCAGTTCAGGGCACAGATGGCACCCACCCCTTTAGAAAGCAAGTCTCTTTACCAATCTCTTTAGCATCATGTAGAGGCAAAGAAAAATGGCTTTTGAGATGGTAAAGTGCATTTCCCCCAGCAGATAATTTTTAAAGTCATACCTCACTGTCTTAAAACCACAAATAAACAAACACAGGTCAGAAGAGAAGGAATGACAAAGTGCCCATTCTGAGCCCTTGTAATTAGGCTTTGGCTAATTTATTTTATTTCTCAGCTTTCTTTGCTGGGATGCAGCTTCTTGCTGCTTCCCTGATGGCAAGGCTCAGAGTAAGAATAGGGATGGAGAATCCAAACCAGGGGTTTATAAAACAGGAGACAAATGGAGGCAGCATAAGGAAGAGGAAGCAGAGAGCTGTATAACCTCTCCAACACTAGTTTTTATATCTCTCTCCCTCAGTGTCTCTTTCCAGGTGGATCCATTGTGTCTATTAAATAGACCTCTAGTCCAGCATCCTGAGTTTAAAGCTTTCATCCCTGTTTGAACTTGGACTTTGAACTTTCCCATTTCAGGAGGATGGATTATCTCGGTTTGTGCACTCTGTCTGCAGCCACTGTATAAGCTCCTGCAGTACCTGATGGTCCTTCAGATACTTCCTGGCAATTGAGCCTAATAGTTTCCAATGATGATGATAATTTTTTAACCTAAGCCCAAACCCCTTAAGGATCCTTTAGAGGCAGAAATTTTGCTGTCCTGCTTTTGCAGCTGTAGCAGAGCTCACCAGTATAAGGAAGATGATTGCTCACTGTTAACACTCCCTGGTGTGGACAGAGGGAAAAGAGAACCCGACAATAATGGGATGAAATGGTTCAGAGTGGGGTTTTTGCCTGACATTAATGCATTAGGGATCCAGCTCCTGCAGGAGCTAATGGAAGTGCTGCTATGATTATAAGTGCCTCTGCAGACAAATAAGAGAGTGCTGGTAATGAGTGAGGCAGCACAGGATACAGGACAGCTTATCACTGTCAGTGATGCCTCTCCTGATCCCTTTTGGGTGTCTCCTGCCATCCCTCTGTCCTCAGAGGCAGAGATATCTCATCCCTTGTATAGACCATTGCTATGCCCATCAGGTGCCAGATTTGGGCTGTGGGGCTATGTTGTATTCAGGGACACACACAGAGGACATGCAGGACAGGGAAGGGGCTGACTGAGGATGGTTTTTTGAGTACAGCACCTCAGCTGCTGTCAGTCTGTAGCTCTGGCTTTGATGTGCTCCTGCAGCTGCAGATTCAACACAAGAGCCCCTCTGGAAAGCTGGAAATAGCTTCATTATTTCCAGACACACATCTCAGTGGCATTCCCCACCTCAGCCTGAGCTCAGCCTGAGTGGTTTTTTTGCAAGTCAAGACATTTCTCCTCTTCCCCGAGTCAGGCTTTCCCTGGGGACCATCCCTGTGACCACAGATGCTCTGAGAGCCAAGCACAGGTCCTGTGGTGAGTTTTGGTGTGTCTGAACTGCCTGATTCACACAGGTTGAAGGACAAAGTTAATTGTAGGGGTGATGGCTGTCAGCTCTTCCCACTGGTGAACTTTAGACTGTAATTTCCTAGCTGGGGAAAGTGGAAGTGATGCCCTGACTGAGACACTATCAATGGACTTGAAAAAAAAACCAAAAGCAAACAAACAAACAAAAAAACCCTCTGGGAACCAAATGACACATTTGGAATAGTAAAACGACCCAGGTTTTGGCTAAAAAGAGAGATTGTGTCTGCCAGGGTAGTGCGAGACAAAGGAAGGGAAAGTCCAAATTGGGCTCTCAGGCTCCTTACCATCCTCCAGATGCCTCCCGAGGTGGTTTGGTGCATTAGCTATAAACCAAGAAAAAACCAGCTCCTCTGGGAGGTGTTAAGAGCAAATGAAACAGTAAATCATTAAGCAGAGATAGCATAGGGCACCATAATAAACAGGGCAAAGAGCACAAATGACAAGGCAGCAGGCACACAGGCGTGTTGCCAAACATGGCTGGGTGATGAGGGAAGGGACAAAGTCACCTTCAGCAGGGATGCCCTGGGATGGTGGCTGTGGCCACCAACACCAGCACCCACTGGATCTTCAGCTTGTTCTTTTCCCTGCTGATTGTAAGCATGTCTCATTTCCTTTGGAGCTACAGGGATAAACAAGAACTGTTTGCCCCAGGGCACAAACATAACTGTGGTTAGTTTTTTTCCCCTGTACTCACCCATTGCATGTTTTCAGAGGAGGAAAAGGAGCAGGAGAAATAGTTTTGCCGGTCATGTGTCCCAGGTGAGCCATGTGCTCCCTGCTATCAGGCAGGAATGGAGACCAGCAACCCCAGAAGAGTCCCCATTGATGCCTTAAGCTTTAAGTTTTTCTGTTCTGCTTGGGTGTGCTTTTCTGTTCTGCTTGGGTGTGCTTTTCTGTTGTGCTTGGGTGGTAAAGACAAAACAGTCCTAGTCCAGCTAAGGACTCAAGGACAGTTTCTTCAAACTTCAGGCCCTAAGCATAAACAACGTGGAAAAAGGAGGGCAGGCAAGGAGGCAAGAAAGGAGGATGAAACTTCATGATTTGAGGCTATTAATTGGACAGTTGACTCCTGCATGCAAATGGACTAAAACCTATAAAAATGTGAGATCTTGTGACCAAGCTCTCTTTTGCTTCCATCCTGGAGCCATCCAGGCAGGGGCCACGACTGTAGCACTGGTACTGTCAGGGTGTGGCCTTTGAAGGCCCCTCAATAAATATCCATTTTATTCCCCTTAACTCTGTGTAGCCTCTGTTCCAGCTCGTCTAGGCATCACCATCACCCCCTGAGCTCAGCCCAGATCTCATAAGCACAGTAAGGTGGCTGTGCATACCCCATTTAGCTGATCTTTTAATTGTGATTGATCAGTGTGTTCTTCAGGTCATCCCAGTTTGATTGCCTCGATCTCAGGTGGAAAACCATCAGGTCCTGCTTTATATCAGCCTTTAATACATAACTGCAAGAGCTACATCAGTTATATATTTATTATATATTTGACTGTATATTGCTGTAGTCATGTTATAATTGTAGCATTAATACAGCATGTTATGGCTGTAATCCTTCTTGTTGTGGTATTCTGGGATGGATTTGGTTCTGCTTCCAGTTATTACCCTGATATTTTATCATCCCTCCTTGTACCTAATCTAAATTTCCCCTCTTTCAGTTTAAAGCCATTGCCCCTATTTCATGGATATGATGAGATTCTCTACTCACCCAGAAAATACAGATTTTTCCTCCCTCTCCATGGCTTGGGAATGTTGCTCCCTTAATCACAGGGAAACAGGTGGATGCTCCCATTCCCCAAATGCCCCTTTCAAAGGACTACAAAGATGATTGTATTAACCCACTGGACTGTGCCAGCCCTGTTGGTAAACAGCATCTTGCTTTGATTTTCTGTTTAATTACCCAATGCACCCATTGTCAATAAATCTTTCCTTTTAAGTCATGAAATAAGGCAGAACCCTGCAGTGCTAGTAGTGACCTGCAAAGCTGCCAACCCATACCATGCCCTTTCCATGCATAGCTTTTCCACTCTTGGATTAAATCCCCCTAAATTCATCTTCATGAACCCAGTGGGATAGCTCAGAGGTGTTTGGTGAAGACAGGATGGAAACCAGCCTAGTGGCACTGCAGGGACATGGGCCCCGTGTGCTGCCATGTGTGGCTGTGTGTACCAGAGTGATGTTTGCACATGGAGCCAATGTTTGTTTAGTTCAAGCTGCTGGATTAGCTGTTTGGTTAAACCAGCTCAGATCAGGCAGATTGGTTGCAGGGATTTAGGAGATTAGTTTTAACCCAGTGGATTTTCCTGTTCAGGGACACATTCCTGTGGGAGATGGTATCTGCACCAGCCATGGACTTCAAGGGATGAAACAAGGTGTCCCTGGGACAAACCAACCTGAAATCAGATAATAATAATAAAACCAAAGAAACAGCTCCCTTTTTCCAAGGCTGACGCCATCAACTCATGTTTAACCCCACACGCAAATTATCCCTTGTGCAACAGCAGAATAAGAACATTTTTGGTTTCTATTTTCAGCAAGTGGGGACTGAAGCCCAAAATGCTGCTGGGGAAGGTGGTTTCAGGATAATCAGGATGTCTGGGATGGGGGTGTCAGATCCAGCACCAAACCATGCAACTCCTGCTATGTGGAGGGACAGCATCCACTCTAAAAGGGAGACAGTTTCTTCCCAATGTTAAGTGTGGATTGGCACAGAGAAGTTACTAAACAGCGAAGGAAGTCCTGGGCACCAGCAGCACAGCCTTTGCTATCAATTACAGCATTCCTAATGGCCCAGCCTGACATCACCTCACACCAAGGCAGCCCTCAAACATATGGTCAAGCCCACATGAAAGAGCTGATCAGTTCTCAACCTAATTAAGCAAACAGCAAACAGGAGCTGGCTGGGTTTAATTGCTGGAATTCTCCCAGGAAATGGGTCCTCCAGCATCCTGCAAACCATGTGTGTGTGCGCTCTGGCACAGAGGCTCCAGCAGCTTGGTGCAAGTCCTGCTTTAGGGATGCTCAAGAGAGGGAAGAAGGAGCAGGTCAGGATGCAGGGAACATACTTGATTTGTTTGCCCAAACACACAATGTTTTGTTTCGAGCAGCTTTTAGGGTATTTTGAAGGTATAGTTTTAGCAAAATGCTTTGGTTTGTGGAATAGATACAGGTTATTTTTCACCTATTTTTCACCTCTTCCATGGCCTGAAATAATTCCAGAGATTTAAAAAAATTTTGTACTTCTGTGGCTGTTCATGGAGCTAGAGAAACACTCTGCTGTTTACCCCTAGACATTCCTGTTTTCCCTGTGTATTATCTCTCCTCCCTGGTCCCGAAATGACCACCCTGCCCTGGTCAGCAGCAGATCCTTAAACTCATACTTGCAGAAGAGCAAGAAAAGCAGGACCTGCTGCTGAGAGGGATCCTTGGAAGTAAAGGTTCAGGCTGGGATGTGTCAGACATTGCAGCAGATGGGGGCCTTTTTGAAACAACTGTGGCTTTTTTTGACATTTCTTAATCTTGGGGCAAGGACCTCAGAGGGGTCCCAGGGGTTCCCAGTGCCCCCTCTTGCTTGGTCAAGCCTACTCCCACCCTCCCTGAAAGGGAAATCCTATTTTTTCCCAGTGTTATGCCAAATAACTTGTGTAAATTGAATAATGACATTATTTTTCTTTGCCTTGCAGACAGAGGAGGTTGACAGGATGGCGAATTTTAAGGGTCACGCACTTCCAGGCAGCTTTTTCCTGCTCTTTGGGCTCTGGTGGTCTGTGAAATACCCACTGCAGTATCTCAGCCAGAAACTAAATAAGAAATCCCACAGGACTCACTATTTCCAGCGTGTGGATGCCATTGAAGGGGGAATCAAAATCTTCTTTTCTCTAGTAGGTAAGGGTTATATTTCGCTTGCTATGCCAGTATTCACCTAGCCGTGACTGTACAGGAGCCCTGACTCCAGAGAAACAGGTCTAGATGCAGAAGGATCAGAGAATCTTTAAGGCTGAAAAAGACCTCTTAGATCATTAAGTCCAACCCCTAACCACTACCAGATCCCACCATTAAACCACAAACCTGAGCACTACATCTACATGTTTTTGAACACTTCCAAGTATGGTGATTCCAGTACTCCCCTGGGCAGCCTGGAGGCATTCTTGATGTCCATCTTGACTTCATCTCTGGTGTAGTTTGATGTGGAAAAGCAAGTCTCATACCCCTTCCCAAAACCAAGCTGCCATTAAACAGAGGCCTGATTTTTCCATCCAGTCTTTTTTCCCTAATGCAAACTCACCAGCTCCTGCTTCAGAACCCCCAGCAGCAAGGAGTAGTCTCAAGCATTGCAAATGAACCCCGATGGTAGGACTCACAGCTGGTCTGTGGGCCAGAGAGAGTTAATGAATAAGGGTTATTTCTGAAAGGTATTTCTTACCAAGGCTGTTGGCATGGAGACTAAGAAGAGAAGAAGGAGGAAAGAAGCAGGAAAGAAAACCTGCAGCTGGGAAAAGTATTTTTAGAAAAGTTTTGTGAAAAACAGAGGTGGAGAGCTCTTACACCAATGAAAGTTATGTTGATCTATTGTAATCAGTGAAAAAAGTGTAAACGTTGTAGAGGGTATAAAAGACAGCTGGTTGTTGTAATAAAGGAGACATTAGCCTTCTGAAATGTAGTGTGTCCATCGTATGTCACACCCGCCTCTACAGTGAAAAANGAAGGTTAGTAGAAGGTGGTGCTTGATTTGGGGAAGGATATTGGGAACCAAGTCAGAGAAGGACTGAAATTTGCCTGACCGAGATATGGCTCCAGATGCTTCTGGATATAGGACACATTGTAGGGGATATATTACGGCAGGCTGGGATGGAATGAGATGGGAAATACAGTCACAGGTTCTGGTTTGGGATTTCTGGGGCTACTGTGGTGCAAAGCAGCAGAATGAGGTGCCTTGTTATGATAAATGGATGGTGGACTCTGCATTCCTCTGCCATCCACAGGCTGTTCTTCCACCCCATGTTGCCCCTGAGAGCCATTAATTGCACTGCAGGCATCATTAGCCTCATCTGCTTGCGTGGCATGTGGCAATTTGAAGTAATTTATTTTGGCTTCAGCACATCATGAATATCATTCTGTCCTCAGGCTGCCTTGCAAGTCACCAGCCAGGATTACAGACCCTTCTTGGATCATAGAATCATTTAAAGACTTGCCTTGGAAGGAAGCTTAAAGATATCTAGTTCCAACACTCTCCCATGGGAAAAGAAGGTCTTGTTTATACAGAACCCTCCTTAATGAAGGCACAGCTCCTGTTACTTTTCCTTTCCCAATCACAGCAGTTTTTGTGGCAGCAGCAGAAGGGCCATGCACAGTGAGATGGGATGTGAGACCAGGAAATCTATCATTTACAGCTCCCAAATAATTGTGAAGTTTAGCATTAGGAAGGAAGGACACAGCAGAAGGCTGGCTAGAAGGGAAGGGTCATCTGAAGAAGTGATGGCACAGATATGGGGAGGAATCTACCCTGTCCTTGGTCACCGTATTGCTCAGATCCTCCTGCCCCAAAGTTGGGCATCTCATCCTTCCAGGATGCTGGACTGCCAGGAGGCCTAGGAGATGGTGCTATGTGGAGTCCCTTCTTTCCATGATGGCCTGTCTCAATTTGCCATCCAGGCAGGTGATTTACTCAGCTTGGCCGCAGCTGTTGTTGGTAATGCTGCTCTAAGCAGGGCTCATGTTTTGGCAGGTTGTCTCTTCTATTACCACATCCTTCACCGCCCCATGCTGGACCAGCACATCCACTCCCTGCTGCTCATTGCCATCTTTGCCGGGGCTGGCAGCATCCTGCTGGAGGTTTTCCTGCGTGACAACATCGTCCTGGAGATGTTCCGAGCCGGCATGACCATCGTCCAGGGAACGTGGTTCTGGCAGGTCCGTTCTGCCTTCCCAGAGCAACAAAGTAAAGGCAAAAGAGGGGAACGAGTTGTACATCACATATCAGTCACACACCTCCAAAGGATTATTTTGCCAGGCTCACTTCATAAATAGCTCGTAACCCAGAATGAAAATTTGCTTATCACAGGTCATCTCAGATGGCTGCTCCTGCTACAAGAGCTGATTGTTTTGGCTTATTGCTTCTCCAGGAGGAAGAGTGAAAGCAAGTGAGCAACACTTTGCAGTACCTAATGACCAAGTTGTAATTGCTTAATGTGTCTAATGCTCCCTGCAGCCCTTCCTCTGGTTTAGTGGAAAGATACAAACTCCACCAGCAATAAAACAGCTGAGTTAAAATACAGCCAGCTGCTTGCTTTGGTAGGAGTTGGGAAAGCAAAGAAATCAGTTGGAGGTAATTGTTCTCAAAATTAAGCTGTTAAAAAAAACCCCAAACAAACAAAGAAACCAAACCCAACCAACTAACCAACTAAAACCAACTAAACAACAAAACAACACCCCAAAACCAAAATAAACACCCCAAAACCAAACCACTTTGGTTTTTTGAAAAAGAACCCTGCTCTTTTTCAAGGCTGCACTAGCTCAAACCAGCCTTTATTCAGAGGTAAAGAAACTGGGCAGAGCTTGTAAAATACTAAATGTGGAGTGTTTAAAGGATGGCTTGGAATTTGAAATGCTGAGGGACAACTGTGTCTGGATATTGAACAGAAAAAGAGATATCTTGGGCACAGATTGGCTTTGTGTGGTCTCTCATTGCAAGGATGGACTTCACTCTCTCAGCAAAAACCTCTGTCCTGGTCAGGACTCAGGTTCCTCGGTCACCAAATGAATAAGGGTAATTCTCTGTGAAGGTGATGAGGCTCTGGCACAGGTTGTTTAAGGTCCCTTCCAACCCAAACCATTCTGGGATTCTGGGTTTCTATAAATTTTTTCCCAACATAATTTTTCCACCAACTTCTTTTACTACCCAGATCGGTGTTGTGCTGTTCCAGCCATGGGGAGGTCCAATGTGGGATGAGAATGACCACAGCAACATCATGTTCCTCACAATGTGCTTCTTCTGGCACTGGGCAGCTGCTGTGGCCATCCTGGCTGTGAACTACAGCCTCGCTTACTGGTAAGGCTGGGACTGGGGCTGGAAGAGGGGCTGGGACAGGAACTGGGGCAGGTCTGGAGTAGGCAGGCAGGGTAGAATGTCTGTAGTGAGACACAGATGAAACCCAGCCCTTCCTGCAGTAAAAAAATCACAGCTGAATAAGCAGTCCCATACTACTGCCGGTTTTAGGGCCAGGTATTCATTGAGTGCACAGAATGCAAAACAGTGTCAGTGAGAGACATGGGCATTAAACGGGGAGAAGTCAAACCACTGAGTCCCTAGAGGTGCTCCTGGAAGTCACACTGCTTATTTTCCTCTGCACTGAGTGCTGAAGTCAAACTTTAATTTGATAAAGACATCAAAGCGTTACTAGGACTCCCTGACACTTCATCCCCTGCCTTGCAAGGACTTCAAAGCAGTGGAAGGTCACTGAATTCTTCAAGCTATAAAAACTAAGGCATTACCAGACCCCAGTTTGGCTTTTCCAAGGGGATGGGAAGATTATCCCACTTTGAGGGATGCTCTGAGGGATGCTCTGAGAGCTACGGAATGGATAGTTCAGTCCATGCCATCAAATAGACTTCATATAGAACAAAAACCACTCAATCCCCCATCAACAGCATTTTTGGACCTCTAGAATGAGGGTTCTGGTGAGTGGCATTAGCTGAGGATTTTTCTAATAATGATTTCTTGCTCCTGTGCTACAGCTGTCTCCAGAGGTTCAGGAGAGGCAGTGGAGAGCCCTACATCAGCCTGGGGTTCCGGCAGCAGAAGTGTGACAGCAGCTCCCAAGCTGCCTTCTTGAATGGCTCTGATGAAGAGTGAAGAGGGTGCAAACTCCTGCTTCAAATACATGAACAGTCCTTTTCCAGAAGAAACAAATCTAATGAAATATTTTTGTTTTGGAAGAGTGAGAGATGCCCCTGTGGTGCTGCTGGGAGGAAGGCTGAGCACACAGGGGTGGCTGCCGTCCATCCATACCCAGATATCTCTGACTCAGACACGGGCACAAGTTGAAGTGATTTTTAGCAACAAAACAAAGAACAGAAATTCAACATGACGAGACTACTTCATCCTATGGGCTCCTCCATGTGTTCCCACAGGGATGGAGGGCATCCTTTGGCCAGCTGACTTTTCCAAGAGCCTGGAGGCTCACCTGCCGTGATTGAAGTCAGGGAAATCTCCAGGCTGATGTCATGCACCTCTGGAGCAAGGCATCACCCCAAGGAGGATAAGTAACAGAGTGTTGAATGTGAGATTATAGCAATTTTTGCAACATCAGGGCTTGATTGTATACAATACAAATGTTATTACTGAAGCTTTGAAGTAAAGATGGGCTTTGTTAATTATTTTCATGTTCACTTAAAGGCTAAGAGAGTAAATAAATGGGAAATAAAAATCCTCACTGAGCTGATATCCTTAAATTTAGATAAATTATAGAGTGTGTAATAATAGCTTAGAAAAATCCATCCCTCAGACCTGCAAAGCCTGAAGGACTGTAAGATACATGGCTGTGCAATAGGGATTCATGAGATGTCCCAGTTTTCCACCAAAAATAAATCCCCTCAGCTTGGAAAGCTAGACGAAACAGGCACATGGTTTGTTTTTAGGCTGTCTTTACTGGCTTATTTCTTGCAAAAAGTGACTGGAAGTGTCACCTCCTAGACAGGAGGAAAATATGCTAGTAGTATGGGGATTAAAAAAAATATATATATACATCTGTATATATGAATAAATAAAATAACCAGCAGCACAAGGTAAATTGCCATTGCTCATGTCTCAAACCCCAGGGCTGGAAGGATGCTCTGCACTGAGATCTTCTCCCTGCTGTGCAGTGGGGGATGGATGGCAGGAGCTTTTTGTGATCATGTTCATGACTGTACAAAAAAGCAGCTCCTGGCAGGTCCAAGGGAAGGCAAAGCTCATCCTTTAACCCTTTTCCCCTTGTGCAAAGAGCCAGTCATAGACTATAGAGACTGCAGCCTGGATTTTATTGCTTATTAACAGTGCTATAAAGAATAGCTTTCCTTGAATGCCAGTTTTCCTGTATATCCCCTGCTAAGCTGGTTTCTTCTGCAAAGCTGGATACTGGGAGGTGCAAACAGACCAGGCATGATGAGAGTGAAGCAGCAGAGCTGCATCTCTGTAAATCCATCTCATAAAGTCATGACTGGGTCTCATGAGTTGTAACCACTGAACATAAGAAACATTTTGTAGGTATCTTTTTTTCTGCTAAGGCAGAATAGTTTTTCCAAACACCACAAATTCCTCTGGCTGCTGTGGGGAGACACAACCCATTCTGCAGATGCCACTTGCTAATGGCAGAAACTCCCCTCACAACCACCTTGAGGAAGGGGACAAATCGAGTTAATGGGAGTGCTGCAGGACAGGGATGGGTTCATTGAAGAGAAAAAAGGCCTTGTGTGATGCTCTGGATTATTTCTGGTCTTCTGTGAATTATTTTCTTTTAGGAAACAGCCCAAGCATCACTATTCTCATTAAACAGCCAGAGGAGGGCAGCAGCTGCAGTTGGAGTAGGAATAGATCCAAGCTGGATGCAGTCATATTCCTCCTTCCCACCTGCAAAAGACAGAGGGTTTTTCCATTCCAGGGCACACAAATGACAGCTGACTTTGGTTTTTAAAAGCACTCCTTGCTTTTGGAAGTGGGATAGGGTTTATCTAATTCTTCACAGCTCTTAATCAAGTTGCTGTCTCCTTTTCCCTCTCCTTTCTTTGGTGCCTGTCACTGTATGGCAACAAACACCTTTTCCCTCCACAGCACCCGGTGTCTGGAATAGTTTCTGTTTGCCTCATTAACTCCCTGCTCCCACAAACATCCCAGGACTGTCAGCAAAGAACTCACTAATTTGTTTTCCAGCTCTGGAGCACATTCTTTTCCAAGGTATGAAGGTCAGCAAACGAGGAGAAATCCAGCCTGTGATTAAGGAAGAAAATACAGTTTGGGTTCATTTCTGCATGAGAATTAATGATTTTCATTTCAACTAAAAACAGTTTGTAAATAGTTTAGGTACCCAAACACGGTATGAAGGTGTCTGGATCAGTGATACAGAGATGGTTTATTATATAGAGGTACAACCATAAGCCATCCTCACATTTATTTCTTGAGTGATGGATATTTTAAGACAGTTCTAGATGAAGACTGGCTTTTAACACAACATTAATATCAAACAGTTGCTCTGGATCATGTTCTTCAGCATATAGTGTTTGGACTTGATGATCTTGGAGGTTTTCTCCAACCTAAACCATTCTATGAATTGAGTTAAAGTGTCTGTGTACTGGACCCATTGGCCATGCAGCTGAAGTGGGCTGGGGGTGTGTTTGTATCCATATCCACACTGATTTTAAGAAGAGCAGGATGCCCTTGTGTAACTGTAGCCTGATGTTGGATTTTGTCACTCAGGTGTCCTGCTTATCCATGGCCGGAAGGAGCTGCTGATCCCACCCTTCTCTTACAAAGGAGCCCAGACAACATCCCCAAAGCAGCCAAAGGTCCTGGCAGCTGCTCTTCCTGCAGCTGGGAAGACAAACCCCCCATTTCATCAGGAGCCAGCACAGCCCATCCATGAGCCACTCATTCCGCAGAGATAGGATCTCCACTGCCACCCCGCACTGCCTCTTCTACATGAGGCTGAAATGAAGGTGTAGCAGCAGAACAAGCCCTGCCTCTGCTCTTACCACCTGCTTTACCTCCGGTTGCCTGTTTATGAAAGCTGGTGCTAGCATTCGTCATAATAATGATAATAATAATAGT
>VZTT01045922.1:54812-67070 GCA_013400855.1 Buphagus erythrorhynchus | reverse complement strand
GGTCCTGGTGGAGTTTCTTATGCCTTGTCAGTGGTAGTGTTTGATGTGGACCCATTAGCCTACATCTCCATTACTGACACCTTCCCCCTTCCTACTTGTTACTCCAAAGACCATTTACCTCACAAGATGAATTAGCAAACATCAATGCAAGAAAAAAAATGTTATGCAATTAAATAGAGCAGCACTACCATGTCTTGCAGAGAATTCCAGAAGAAAGAGGAGTTAAGAGTGTTAAATGGCAGATGCTAATCATAAATCTAAATATCTGGGAGCAGGAATGAGAGAGCAGGAGGAAAAAATGAAAATGGCATGGTTAAAGAATTACTTCAGGAAAGTAATGGCTACCGAATTATGATCAGAAGATTAATATTCTGCCATTATGACATGGACTGTAGTTACCTACCATGTAATTTAGTATTTACTAAGTAAAATTAGTATTTATCAAGTAAAATTAGGCCTTTCTGCAGTATCTTTTGCCTTTATTTTAATTAAGTTCTCAGTGAAGAGCATTTTAGTAGTCTAGTAATACTTCACAGTTATTAGGGAGTTCAACAATAACGTAACTTATTAATTTCATTTTGTACCCCATGAAGCAATACAAGGAGATAATGCACACAACAGGTATGCCCACCTATGTCAACATACAGAGTCCACAAGCAACAACACAGAGGGGAACAATAACGCAGTCAGTTTCAAGCTATTGCATAGCATTTTCAGAACAAAAAACCATCTCGTTCCAAAATTAAGCTACCAAAGAGTCTAAACACAGACTAATTTACAGCATAGTCAAAAATTGCAGCATGATACTTAAACAACATCATCTTCCAGGTTTCTGCATGAACATCTGCCTTCTGTGCCAACAAGACACAGAAGCACACCCAGGAGTCCTTTGACAGTGATACCACGAGTGTTTATACCTGGACACAAGTAGTATCAGATCACACACTCACAGAACCTTGATGTCCCTTAGACTGAGGCCCACAACTACATTTTTGTACTTCTGCATTAACCAGATCTGTCCTGGACAGAAGATACGTGATCCATCATTAAACCTGCTGGATTACAGGCTGATTTTACAAACAGGAAGAATGAGTCAGCATCTTCCTGACATGTAGGTGTGGCATTTTTGATTCATTCTCACTGAAGAGTGCTGCCAGGCCTCATGCACAAAAGGTGGGCACTAAATATGATAGTTAATTATTTTATAATTTAAAAAACAATCTGAAGCAGTACTAAAAGCAGTATTACAGACAATGGAAGCGCTCCCTTTACGTAGCACCTGCTGAATTTTGTGCTTTGGTGGAAAGGGTGGTTTTCAAGAATGCAGACAAAGAAAGAGAAGACACATACAGAACACATAGCTTCAAAAGTCACCATTATGCTAAAGAATTAAAAATACAATAGTATTTTTAGAATAAAAACCTTCACTTATATAGCAGGAAAAAGTATCTCCGAAAGTAAACACCTTATTTGTCCAGTAAAACAAATATAGACTATAACAAACCAAAATACTGTAGTATATACTCAAAAACATTATCCTTAAAGACACTCCTTACTGCCACGAGTTTGCATTTTCTTCAATGCTGATTTATCACTACACTGTATCATTAAAAGTGTTTTCTTACCACTTTTGACAACTCTGTTTCTCAGCAATTTATATTTCTCTTAATGTAAACAACCTGTTTTGCCCTCCTTTTGAATTCATTCCATGTATATCCATAGAAAGACATTCCTTAGCATCACTTTCAGAGATCTGAGGATTGAGTAGCAACACTGGTGACATACATCTTTCAAGTAACTTTTATTGCTTGTTGCTTATTACCATAGAAGATAAAAACTTCTGATTGGCTACAAGATAAAGTTTCAGGATGTGACAACTACAATAATTCAAGTTTTGTATGATGCCCAAAGCAGCGGTGATTTTACAGCAATATGCAGCTTATACTGTTGATATCTAATTGATTCATTCAGCCATTTGCAGGTTCTCCAAAACACGTGAAGAACCCTCCTCCATTTCATTTGGAGTAAAATAGATTCCCAGATCAGTGGCTCCAGAGAACCACTTAAAATAGAAGTAACACAGATATCCCATGTTTCCAAGACTCTTGACTATGTTCTATGATACTGTAGTACACAATTCCAGTATATGACCTGCAAAACAAACCCTTCAACTCTAAATGTCATTGTTAAGTATTTTGTCCAGAAACTACCAAATCTAAAAATTAAATATACATTTTAAACCATCACACCCTCCAGCACTTAAAAGGTTTTACACCACTATTATTGAGTATTTAGAATATAAAACATGTTACATGTTATACAAAATACATTCTACAACTCAAGCACATCCACCATTCCCACTTTCCAATTTCACAATCTTTGCCTTTGCTACACCTTCTCAACTTGTCAATGACCTATAGAAAAAGGAAACTGTTCAAGAGTAACTTGGCCAAATTCTAGTAATTTCAAATTTTATTCTGTTATTCCTTTCACTTAACAACTAAGACAACATTTACACCAACTTTTGAAGATATTGTATTAACTATCCCCTTTTTTGCTGAATAATGAATGAAACTACAAAGAATAACCACAGTAGTTTGATAATACAATAAAATAGATGGGTTACTACTGGAGAAAGAGCAGTCCCACTGCCCCCTTCTTGCATTTACTTCTGGCCATACTTCATAGTCAAGGGCACTTGTCATACTCTTTGTTGAGCAACAATCTATTAATTTATTTTCAAATGAATTAGCTTTCCAACAGTTTAATAAGCTGAGCTGTCTCAACAAAAGAGTCCTGTGGCTGGTGCAAAACAGCTCTTTTGAAAATCAGTGACACTATGGCAGACATAATCAACCATCCAATTCCATCAAAAGCAAACAGAGTTGTCCATACTGTTCTGGTAGCTACCACTGCTTTAGAAATTGCCATACACTGCTCCAAATCCAGCCTACTCTCTCTGGCTATGGCACTATGAGAAATATTTGGTACAACACCGAAGTGCCTGTACCAAATGCTACCTAGCCAGCTATGAAACAGAAAAGCCTGGCCACACATGCTGTTTTTTTAATGAAAATTCTTAACTCACTCAGGTTTGTGCTGACTGAATAAATTCAATGTTCTGATAAGGCAACAGCAGATCACCTTTGCCTAAAGCCTAGATAAAATGGCAATGAAAGCAGCAGAGATGCAACAGAAATAGAAAATTGTTAAATTCCTGCAGAAAAATGAACCACTAACTCACTTTACCAAGTACAACCTAGAGCGGCCTCATCTAGGTTCTCTAATTCATTACTATTACAAAGTTACTTCAACACATCAGACATGATTAGACTCTACCATTCCTCCATGCAAAGCCAGGACTAGTTTTATCACAACACAGACAGCACTCACCACTGAGTAGTTCAACATTCCAAAAGTACGTAATGCAAACTAGTTCTATTTCTAATTATTTTCTTCATTGATCTGTGTAGCTTTTACAAATAATGCTATTATGAATGAAAACAAATTTTAAAAATTTACATGACTTTAGCAAATTTCTCTTTGAATTCTCTGTTAAAAGTTTAAGACCAATAAGCCAAATCCACTGCTTCATTACCCTTAGCATTCTGTGAGTGTCTCCAAGATGGAACACAATACAACAGAAAAGTGTCCAGGCTAGTTGTGGCACAGAAAATGAGCTGGTTTAGCACACTACCACACCTACACTAAGGACCCTGACCTCAATACTTCTTCCTATTAATCCATGCTGTTTCCAGCATGCAATTCACTGTATAACCTCTTTAATGTTTAACTTCCAAAGCAAAAGCAGAAATGACAAAATCTTCACTGTTAAGCCAAAACTGAGGCCACACTTTAAAGGATGCTAAATATGAAAACATATCCAATCCAAATTGTAGACACATATTTATCACTTCATGCAAACTACAGTTGTAGATTACATGAAGAAAACTATTTTATTATCTCTTCAAAATAAAAAGAAGCTGTAAAAAGCTGGCTAGTAGAATGCAAAACAAACTATCTGCAAAAACTGCAATTCAAAAGGGACATTTTTATTAATTCTAAATCTGTCTGAAATCCATATGCTGATTTTTTAGACACTGCTGCAGCAAAACACTTCCATACAGCACAGTAGCCATTTAGAGCTGATCAACAGCATCAACAAAAAACAACAGAACAGTAATTTTCAAAGTAAAATATGAGACCCTAATAAAAACATCCACAGCTGCTTTAGGTTTGGTGTTGCGAGAACCTTACAGTAATTAAAACACAGCTTAATGAATCTGTCATAGCAGCTCTATTTAATAAATATCAGTTAACTGAAAACTGGCATTTATAATGGCTAAACACAAGTAGGGTAAACCTTAGTAACTTTCAAAGGAATTTTCAACCTAACTATACATTTTAAGATGAATGACAGTTCTTAAGCAGCAAGCTCAGAATGAACATTATTCTCACTTGTTATGAATATGCTATGGCTCCCCAGACTGGAAAGAAATAAACCTTAACATTGCAGAAACAAAAACCAACACAGAAAAGCTTGAAATACCACACACAAAATGAACACAATGCGATTCCTTCCCACAGTCAGCATCCTAAAATGCAGAGACCTCCTGAAGAGTAGCACTACACTCCATTTATAACTCTTTTCGACACCACATGAAACCAGAAGGGTACAGTGACAAAAAACGGTATGTTAATGAGACGATAAAGATTATTCTTACTATTCTAGTTACAGCATTCTGTTCTTTTGACATCAAAAAAATAGGGGTCATAACTGCCTGTTACTGATTTATGCTGACAGAAATTAGGCTCAAATGTTAAATAAAGATTAGTTAATATTTGCAGAAGAGTTTGAACATACAAAATGCTATGTAAGTAGCCAGTATTAAGTCTTCCCACACACTCATTCTGGCATGCTTCCAAGCAGTGAAGTCCCACAGAAACATTTCAACGGCAGTAAGGAGAAACAGAGAGCTCAGGCAATTGCAGCTATATTCACAATAGTCCTTCTAAGGAGCACCTGCAAAACTGGGGAGAACCAATGCCCACCGCCTGCTTCAAATTCCAACACCAAAAAAGAAACTCCTGTTCCAACATAGCTCATATAAACGCACGCTGAACAACCCACATCTCTATAATCCTCTGTACAACCTAAAATGATCTGCAGAACTCCAAATATCTTGTAAATACGACTCTCCTGTTGCCTAGTATTCCTGACCAGACTACAACTTCACAAAGTAAAGTCAGCCTACAGAGTAGATGTCAGTTTAATTTTCATATAGAATCTTATTTTCAATACATCACAGTTCTGCCTAGAGCAGACTAGTTTTCCTGCATTTAAAATCTAAAATGGCGATGAATTAGGCAATGCATCACAATGTAATAGCTTCTGATCATTCAAGAGCAAAGCTCTTCCCAAACACATAAAGAAAGCCAACATCTTTTTAGCTAGGCTCCCATGTTGCAAAAAACGCTCTGCAAGCTTACTTCCAAGAGTGGAAGAAAACGAAATAGTCTCATATAAATTGAGCCAAAAGTGAGGTAAAGAGGAGAGGCACATGATATGTTCAGGCATTTCTCAGTATCTCTGAAGGACAATATTAATATTTTATGAGATTAAAAAAGAGTATCTCTGATTTAATTATCAGGTACTCTCAAAGATAAGACCTGTAGCCTCAGCATGCCCCAAAAATTCCAGAAGCTAGGAGGGATGGGACTTAGGATCATTGCACAGCACAGTCCATATTCTGTAAATAGGCCAAAGCCAGACCTCATGTATAGAACTGGCACTGCAACTTCCAGGAACCACAGAAAACTCAAGAGTGCAAAGGCTCATAATAAGATCTAACAACAGCCGGCTGGTAAGCATCCAGCTGAAAGAGGACGTCTAGCAGGGTCTTTAAAACAGCATCTGATTAACCATGCCAAAGCTGCAAGAAAAATATTTTATAACTGTTCTTAAAAATCTTCTCTTACCCCTTCCATCTTATTCCCAGTAACACCTGCACAACTTCTAGCCAGAACATAGACTGAAACCAGAGAAAAATGTACAACATCTTCCTGCCTGCATAAATTAATGCAAATCAACTGCAGTCCTGAATTTCCTTGTGGAGCTCTAATTGATCTATGACAGACTTTGCAACATTTCGGGGGGGGGTGGGGGGGATGGTGGTGAAAGATAACATGGAAATCACCGCAAAGATTACAGGACTACTTTTGGAATTGGCATGTCAGCCTGACGGTTTTTATGAGTAAGACCAGTAGAAAAGTAGTAGATGACAGCAGGAATAAAGTCTTCTTTTCCTGGTTCTACAGTTACAGAAGACATTGCTACTACTGTTGGACCAGGTAACTGATAAAACACTTCAACTACTGAAATACTGAGTGTTTCCGTATTCTTACTAGCCAAAAGCTCAAATATCCTATTTCCTGCAAAAGCAGCACACATTTGACTCCACAGGAATTTAACCCACAGAAAAATACTCTCCTTCAGAGTTTAGCTCCTTAAACCAGTTCACCTGTACAGTTGAAGTGGTCATAAAACACAGGCAAAATGCTAACAACAAAGCATGTGGTCAGGACAGAGACAGAACCACCCTAGTAGCAGCACTTACTCATGGAACTGCCCTGTGAATGGGAAGGCTCATCTTTGGTAGCTTGAAGTGAACAAGTATGGAAGGAAGAACACTACGAACAAGAGAGGAAACTCTGTATGTGAAGTTATGTAGAAAGATTACTCAGTTACACAAGCGCTCAATTCTATTCTTTCACATCAGTGAAGTAACTAGCCTCTCCACCAATTACCCTCACAGAAAAAAATACATTTTCAATGGATCACCAGTTTGATTTCTCCCCTCCAAATCCCGTTCCAAAAGCCTTTAATGTTTGATGGTTATGAATTGAAAAATTAAACATTCAAGACAAACATTTGCACCTTTCCACATCTGGCAGTGTATTCCAAAATTAAGTTTTTACATTAGAGCAGTTACTTACACTGTACATATTTAATAACTCAATGCCAACATGTTCCACAACAGAAAAAGAAAAAAAGAGAAGATGATAGAACTGGACACACAATGTACTTTTGAAATGGCTCTAGTATTCATCACCATATTCTTGCACATTCCTACCTTTCCTAACTTTCTTGCTATATTTTCCTTCGTTGTAGTAATCCCATTTCATCTCCTAGGATGTGTAATTCCTTATATACTAACTAAGAGTGCTTATTGTAAAGGAACTAAAAAACTTCAGTAAGTTTCTTAAATCCCCAAGCTACCAGGAACACTGAGTCAACCTTGCATCCAAAAGAACCATTAGAATTTTTCCATGCTTCCCTTCACTGGAGATAGGGGAAGGCTAAGCCCATTTGCAGGATTTTGCAAGAATGCATAAATCCTCTCTTGTAAACAAAACTTCTCTAACCAGTTTTGAATGCAAGGTATGTTTTGCATAGTTTAGAGCCCCTTGGCACAAAAAGGAAAACCCTTGAGAATTCAATTTTACAGAGATTGTTACTGCATTTGGGGGTGAATAGGAAGCATCCTAACGAGTGACCTACTGTATATGAAGAGGATGACTTTCTGTATTTTCCTCTATCCAATGCTATTGAACTGAAAGTCTTTAAAAACGTTTTTGACATTTTTGTATCATATTGATGTAAGCAATCTGTGTCTTGCCACCTCTGACAATTTCTGTTTAGCACCAAGTACTGCCCTGAGGTACAATCATATTCTAAGTTAACTTTCATAAAACCACTGTATTGCTGAAGAGAAACTGAGAAGTTTAACAGAGACAATGCAATGCAGCAAGAGAAATAAAATTCCTAAAGGCTGATTTTTTTATTATATTTCAACTGTCAAGCCACAACTTGTCTGTGTACAAAATCTGGTTTGTTTCATAGCAGAGTCGTAATACAGCATACACGTCACTGCATCAGCAATAATTTTTATTAGATAAACATTTTAAAATTAATCAAATACTAATATATATCAGTTTTGAAAACACAACTTATCAAAACTAGTTGAATGGAAGCACACTTAAAAAAACAACTTAAACACAGAATATTGAAAATAAATGTAATTGAGTGGAGAAGAAAGCCCAAACATTTTCCATTGTTATTGAAGCATTTGCCTTGTTAAACCATTTCTATGTTGGGTAAATCAACATGCAAAAAAAAAAACATGCAAAAGCCAGTTTCACCTTTTCTTTAGCCAATTGTTTATTAGGCAAGTAACAACAGACCCATACCACAGATCCAAGAGATATACTCGTGCAGCTTTCCTTTCTGGTTACTATAGTTTCAAATGAACTGTAGATTTCTAGAAATATTATTTATGAGAAGGAATAAAAATATCACTGCTTAAATATGAAAACGGCAAGAATAATCATTTTGATTAGTGTATGAATGACACTTAAGTGAACAGGTAAATGCTTAGGAAAGGAAGTTTTATTTGCAAGACTTTGTCAGACACAGTAAGTGAAGCCTGAGCACAGACACAAGGATAAATACAGCACATGGAACAAGAGGGAAGAGAAAAGTTGGTACCAAAAAGTCATTCAGTAGCCATTTATCTGTCTCTTTCTCTAAAAGTCCCAGCAAAAAAAGCATCACCAGCTCTAAATTGGGACATTATAGTCCCAAGCCTCCAACATCTAGGGATACTTTCTAAACATATACTGGGACATGAAAAACATGAATCTTCACATGAATTTAAGACAACTTGAAAATCTGAAATGAAGAAGGACCTTCCAATAGGAGCAGACTAATAGATTGTCAGAGACATTGTGGAAACTTCATCCCCTGAGGCATTCAAAACTTGGCAAGTGACCTTACAGGACAAGATTTAAGGAAAAGGCTGGATTAGACCTCCAGGGGGGTCCTTTCCCACCTAAGCAGTTCTGTGACCAAGAACACAAGTAATTTTTTCATTGTGGCATTACTTCTAGGAAGCAACCATGCATTCATTATGCAAAGCTCTATTTCATGTGGTGTTAAAAGAAAGTATTTTGGATACAGTTGTCCAAACAGGTACATAAGAAACAATAAAAATAGTATATAGCCATACACCAAACTGGAACTTTTCTGCAAGAATACTGTCCCCATCTCAAAACAGTTTAAAACAGCCAGGTTTTACAAATTCTTATGCTATTAATCCTAAATTATTAGTATGATAGTCTTTCCTTTTCAAATATATTTAAACTGTATTCTTTACCCTAAATCAAAATACAATATATCAATTCTCTTCCCTATTTCTCTGCTGCAAGCACAGCTCTACCATATGATATATAGACTGCAGCCACTGGTCATTCCTGTTTCGAAAAAAAGAGGCTCTATCAAGTCTTCCCAGTTTCCTCCCTTGGAAAGAACATCATAATAATCAGTCCTCTGATTCTAAGAAAATCAGAAGTGATTGGCCAGTGGTCAGGATGCACCGCCATCTTACACAAATTAAATCAGTTCACCACTATATCCATAGCTAAAAAAAAGTCTTATTCCAGACAGTCACCTTCAAATTGAAAACCAGACACCTCAAATGCACACATAAATTACAAGGCTGTGTTCTTGACATTTACTACTTATACTGGGGATTTTTGTAACTTCAGTAATCTAGATATTCAATTACCCACAACATTAATAAAAGTAACACATGAAAAAAATACAGACCTTCAATATTCACACCCCTATTCCATACAAACTCTACTTATAATGAACTTTGATTGCTGGAAGATTACACTCTGATAAAAAAATCAACCAATTATATCACTTGCTTATTATCTGCTTACTAAGACTTGATTTGGTCCAAATTTTCAGTTGATCCTTCTTAAGGAATGAACTGAGAGTTTTACATAAAGTAATAACAGGTAGTAGCATGACAGACTGAAAAAGCCTTAGCTTGAACAGCTTATTTTTATTTGTTAACAAAGTAGAAGTCAATTTTCTTTTGCCCAGATATGATGCTGCAAGGAAGGTCTTAAAACTTAGGCTGAAATCCTATGTTCAGTAAAAAACTGCAATTCAGCCATAACCAAGAACCGCAACATTACCTCCCCATCAAAAATGCCCACCTCTTTCCAGTCAGCTCACATGGACTAAGCAATAGGAAAATAACTGCATTAAGCCCTCGTTGATATATGACCACACAAAGTACAAGACACACCCTCCCAGGAAGCATCAAGCAAGTGCTCATCAGATGATGCCTGCACTCGCTAGGACTGAGGTACCACTGGAGAAGGGAGAAACCTGCGGGGAGCCTGCAGTTAAGGTCAGGTGTCCTCCACATCACCTACAGCTCACTCACTCACTCACAGGCCATAAGCTAAGCAGCATTTCACCAAACCTTTGCAGCAACTCCAAAGCCAAATTTGGAATGTAACCCCGACTTAAATAAAACATGCATATATAAGGTTTGTTGTTACTTTTTAAAATAGTAGTTTCAGAAATGCTTTATCTTTTCCAAGATATCAGTATATTCAAATTCATTATTTTGTTAATAGCAAACCCTGAAATTTCACCTATAATTCTTATGAATCTAAACCACTGCAGAGATATCCATTATATGGCAATAGGCACCATTTGAGACGTTTTTCAAAACACATGCAGAAATCATCTGCTTGTTCTATCAACCCGTGAACAATGCGAACAGATGCAAAAATACTTTCCTCTCTAGAGCTACACAGAAGTAGTAACAAAAAACTACTGCAGAAAACAAAATTACTTCTAGTGTCACACATATTCCCTTGCTCTAATATAATAACTAACATTTACTGAAAGAAAAGTAAAATGCATAAAAGATTGTGTAAGGTCAGGACTAATAAGAGATTAAATTCAGAGCCATAAGAAAATAAACTACTCACCTACCTACCAAAAAAAAAAATTCACAAAAAAAAAAACCCAAAACCAACCAACACACATTCCCAGATACTTTTTTTGGGTAGGTATTGTGATCAGCTTCTCAATCACAAGCCATCCTGCTATATATATGCCAATCTTCTTACATCTACTGCCTCTTCTGATCATATTCTTTTACAAAAAGAAGCCTTCCAAAGGCAGAAACCATATCTAGCTACAAAATTTAAAAAATGTACAGAATGGACAACAATGAACTATATACCTAGACAAAGCAGCTATCAGACAACTAACTTATTTTCCCTCTGAAGCCACAATAAGACAAGAGGCAGCTGCACACAGATATACATGTCCTTCATTTCTGACTCAAACTGGCATAAAGAAGTTTAGATGCAGACTAGGCCTGGGCTCCTTCATACAAATCTGTAGTCAATAAAGCCTAAGAAAACCCAGCTGCCAAATGAAAGCTACAGGGGTACCCTGGGGGATCAAATTTTCCCACATTCCTATCTCCAAAATTGGGTGCCACATCTCAGAAAATGTTTGTGAAAGAAATGTTTCCCTTTCCTTCTTCTCTACCCAAGATCTCATAGCTCTCGGACAATTAAACAGTGGAAAACTTGGAAGTACAGAGATACTAAAAACTGATTGAGTACTCTGTGAAATAATGAAATGACATAACCCATCAAATCTAGGATTCTGGTCTAGTCTCAGTGATCTCACCCACCAAACTGACATGTTCAAGAAAAAAAAAAAAAAAAAAAAACCCACAGTTCATGTGTTGATACCCAAACACTGAAACATCTTTCTCGAGACAAGCTTCCCAACTTCAACAAATCAGCACCAGTACTACCATTGTCTGTGATGATCTAAATGAGGGTCCTATTCAGAGATTCCCCTTACTTTGTGTTTATTCTCACAAAAAAATAATTTCCAACTTTACTAGATTTTTATGAACTTCAAGATGAGAATGCTCAAGGAAAATAAATTCTACTTAAAATAACATAGGATTAAAACTACAATTTTAACCTTGTACTCTCAAAATGAGTTTTTGCTACAGCATTCTTAAGTAAATACCTGACCTTGTCAAAAGTCAGATCAGATCCTAAGGCTTACTCCTAAACCACAAAGATGCAGAACTTTTTGAAAGCAGATTTTTTTTCTAATATAAAAAGCCAACTGAAGTCACTGTACTAATCTTCAAATATGAAGCCTGTTCACCGAATAGAAGAGCTTAACTGGTTGACTCTTCAAAGCAGTCTTTTAGACCGAATAAACGCCCAAGAGCAGCAGATCCGCAGATGTGACCCTGCCAAGGCGACCGGGCACTGCCCTGCGCCCCAGTCCCTCCGCGGGCTCCCCCCGCGCAGCCGCGGCCCCGCCGCCGGGGCGCCCCCTGGGGACCGGGG
>VZTT01045922.1:11914-31600 GCA_013400855.1 Buphagus erythrorhynchus | reverse complement strand
CACACACCAAGAAAATACTAAGAGATACCTTACCCAGGAAACCATTTGGCATGTTGATCCCAAGGGTCTTCATTTTCCTTCCATTCTTGCAATCCTCCACCACAGTGGAAACACACAACATGATCGCCTTTACCTGAGGAAACACACTTCTTTATTTATTTCTTCTTTATTTAAGAATAAAGTTAGATACTTTGTGCAGGCATAATATCAGGTTTTCAACTAAAATGTTGTGTTAAGAAAAGAAATATTTCTTTTACTGATTTACAATTTCAACTGAAAATAACTCCATTTTAATAGAGGACAACATACATGATTTGAAACAAATATTCAGGGAAGAATTAAGCTTAAAGAAACACAAAATAAGAGAAATAAGTCTCCTGAATTTTATTTTTGTAAGTAATTATACAGATAAAAAACAGAAGCTCATAATAATCTGTTATCATGGAACTCAATCCAATGGCAAACAAGGCCTGAAGATGTCTGTCACAAAGAATGAGAGATGTTTACATGGCTTTGTGATCCTCCATTTCCCATTAAGATCAACAGGCCCTACCCGGCAATAGCAAAACCAGTTGAGAACTTCAGCCTCTCTGTTCTAGCACTGTGCCTACTGCGATCCAAGACTGCCCCAGAAACTGCTTCAATATTGTGTTTATTGGAATGAGAAGAGATATGGATAGTGTTTCCCTAGGGAGTTAAATTCTTCTCAGGCCATAGGGAACCGTTTTCACAGAAGTCACCTGAAGAGCCCTCGGTCTGATAAGCTGGTGCCCAGTTAGTGCAACTCTACCATACACATCTTTCAGTGCTTTTACAAACCCAAGAAGAAATCAATAAAATAGTTCTACTGGGCACAAATATTGCCCATTTATAACCCATACAGGAATATAGCAAATATTTCATTTATGGCCATTTTATTTATTAAGTAAAATAAACGGAATCCTACTAATCTGAGTTCCTACTCAGAACTACTATAAAGTTCTGAGACCTACTAAGAGAGAAGTCAAGTAAGATAAGAGCAAGAAATTACCCCAGATAATCCCCTTTTCCTTGTGACCAAGTAAGAGCAACATTTTGCATCTGTACATTATTTCTCAGTGGGGAATTTCAAAGGTCTTTAACAGTACTGTGCAATTCCATCTAACTGAGAAACCAATGCACAGGGATGGTGTCTTATCCAAATCAAACACTACACGTCTAAGAGTAAAAGTTCCTCCACTGGTACCACTGTCTTCATAAAGTAGGCAATAGTGGTATTGGCTGGTTTTGGGTGTCCACATGCCATGATAATGCAAACTCATGTTAACTAAGAACAATAGCACACAGCCTGGATTGTCTTGTTCACAGGTTTTTGTGCAAGCCACAGGCCCATTCTTACACCTAAGGTCTGGAGGACAACACTTCGTTTCTTAAAAAATATTAACTCGAATAATTGTCATTGTGAAAGATGTATTATTAAGGTTTTAACGGACAAGAAAAATACTTGGCTGTTTTACTGCTAAGAATAAATTTATGATCAAGTCTATGCTTTGCAAGTAAACATACGTGATATAATGTATGCAATTTTATATAAGAACTGTGGAAAGTAGTTTACAGAGTAAAGAGATTCTGGCAAATTGTTCCATATAAAAAAGTTTAAAATTGGGGTTTTTTTCATAACAAGACACTTCCTCATGTACAATTTCTTCGTAAAAGGTATTAGTTATTTCAAGGTCTGGCTTACCTATGCTATAGAATCCAGCTTCTGCAAGCTGCTCCTTGTCAACAGGATATATCCAAGATAAAAATGTCTGTAAACGATTTCCATATTTTGCCATAGATGGATTCCTTGGGTGCTGTGCATTGTTCAGACCACTTATTCCAAGTTCAGCAGGAATAGATTCACTTGAAACATTTCCAACATCCTGGCCCAGGACAAAAAGGCATTTGGGAAAATGCCTCTTGTGTTCTGACCAAGCTCTATCAGCAGGTTCCCAGTTCTTCAATTTTCCACCACAACAAAAACATGCCACTTGGTCACCAACACCTGTATAATAAAATCCAGCATTAGCTAACTCCTGTGGTGTCAACTGGTCATTGAGGGGCCAGTTGTGAAAAGACTTTAATCTTGTTTCTTCACTCCACATAGCAGGGTTTTTAGGATACAGACTATTTGACATATCCACAACCTGCCTAGTTCTCAAAAGATAATCTGCCTGCACATCAGGGTCATCTAGAGCACATGGGAGGGCTGAATTGCTGGAACCGTTTTCAGTTCTATTCTGGTAGTTCTGGGCAACAGGATCCATGTCACTTTCCAGATAAGCAGATTCAGTAATAAACTTGCAGTTGGGTGCAAGCTGTTTGTGTCTCTCAACTGCAGAATCCCCAGGCACCCATCCTTCAATAGTTGTATGGCAACTGAAGCACTTCACTTTGTCACCTTCTCCAGTATAAATAAATCCAGCTTGTGCTAGAGCCAACACGGAAACGGGACAGCCCTGCGGAAATCCAACAAAAGTTCTCTGTCGGTCACGTTCCTGTGCCCACTCCTGGGCACCATCAGTCTCTGCAGAGGCACAAGCTTCAGAGTTCTGTGGGATATTACACATCATCTCTTCATAGGCAGGGCTCCTCTGCAGATTTCCTAAACAAAGAATACATGTTTTAATTTCCCAGACAGAAGGATAGATCATACCCATATACAACCCTGGAAGCCAGCTAAATTCAAGTACCATCCTTTATGTATTAAAATAACAACTCTTCCTCTTTTCCCCCATTTCACCCTTGCCTGCATTACCTGCCACACAGAGGCAAACACCAAGATATGAAAATGAAAATAATAAAAAAGTTGTAAAGAAAAGCAGAAAGATCAAGATGTCTTAGAGGCCTATAAACATTTACCTGGAGAACACACAAGTTTATAGCTTTAAAGTATGTTCTATTTCTTAATAAAGATTGCAAGAATGAAATCAACAAAATACTTTAATAAAGTTCTGGCCAAAACCCTACCAAAAGGCTTCTGTACCTGAAATACAAAGTTACTAAATTTAAAATACTGATCTGAGCCAGACCACAGTTGCAAGATTTTAGAGCTCAATTCTCAAACAAAACTGTATGTTATGTCATATGAAGGTCATGACCTCCACGTCCATTACAGATGGGCAGCAACTGGTAAAATTGTCATCAAAAAGCAAAAAGCTTTTTTACTTGTGTTATATTGTAAAGACATACCTTAATTTATATTTTAGCAAAATATCTTGTGAAATAAACTATCAGATATTTCACTGGGGCATTTTACCAAAGTGCTGGGCATTACTTTTAAGAACAGTGTGTTGGGACTACCCAGCACTAGTGTTCATGTCCAGCATACTGCTTCCACTTTTCCACACCCTGCCTACACCCTCTACAAAAATTCCTGTGCCTCTGCCATCATCCTTCTCCCTGAAGGAATGTCATTCTTTAGCACTTGTCACACATTCCTACCCCTGCCTATACTTTTCCAGGGTGAGTACCAACTACCAGTTCTGCCTCGAGTCCCTTCTGTGCTAGAAGGCTGCTAAGAGCACTAAAACAAGCCCCATCTTTGCTGAGGATGAAACAAAGCAACTTGGCTACAGCAGGTCTTATGCAAGAACCACAAATTGACAGTCATCACCTTCATCCCAACACGGATGAAGTCAAAGCACAGTAAACATTCATCTCTTGTCCAGACAAGTGCAGTGATACTATTAACTTAAAAAGTCTTGGCTATTGCTGATACACATCTTAAAGTGGTAAATTAAATCATAATGAGACTGCCCAAATAAACTTCTTAGCACAAAGCAGTAATAGTTCAGCAATTAGTAAAAAGACAAACATAGAAGGAAGAATATAATAATAGAGTATGTACTTAACAAGAGTTCATCTCCATTTTCTATAGGAATCCTGAAATATATCTATTCCCAGTCTATATAAGGTAGGCCAGCACACAAAATAATAGCTTCCTCAAGACCTGCATTAATATTGATTATACATTCTGTAACGTCAATGCAGATGTTACAATGATTACTTCTATAACATCAGATTTAGCTTCTACAAAACCTTTTTTAGGGTTCAGAAAGGGGAGAGGGAAATTAAAATGCCTATGTATTGCAGGATTGCTGCATCCTCTGCCAAGATGACAAAGATAATTAAGCTATAACCAGGTGGAGGAAACGTGACGTCAGACACCTGGCATGGGTGCTTCATGTAATAATGGATACAAGGCCTCTGAGCACCAGCTTTAATTCCTTCTGTCCATTAGTTCATGGCTAATGTAATAATACTAGAAATTATACTGTGGCTTTCTGTTTTAGTTTAGCAAATTCAAAAATAGCATCTGAATAAACTGCATTGACTGACCTACAAATCTGACATACATGCTTGTCTTGACTTTGAAGGGCAAAAAACCCCAAACCATTAATTACATTAAGTAATGTGAAAGTTGTCATAAAACATGTATTTTTATATGTATGTATATAAATATATTGAAAATAATTGTTTTTATAATGAAATCTTAAAAGCTTTCATGTTTATTTCCTTATAAAACCTTACTTTAAAGCCTCTAGAAATGTTCCTGTAAAGATCTCAAGTGACCTTAAGCATCCATCACTACTACACTGCATTCATGTAAGAACTGGTATTACTCGAAACCAGTTACCTGCATTATCTGCGTGCCTGAAAGACTTTCTACAAGAACACAAACAAAGCCTACCTCACATCCCTCAGGACTCCTTCTCAAACTGTCCATTGGGAAAAAACAAAACAAATGTTTATGGCTTTTGCTGTATGAATAGCAGTATACTTCTATTTCTATTGTATTTATATAGAAATGAGTTCAGAAACAGTGAAAAAAATCTTCCTATTTAAATTTTTTACATTTTAATTCTTTATTTTATGTACATTGTGGAAAAAAATAATGTTATGAATACTTCAAAAATCCTGTTAACATGGTGAATAAAAAGAAATTATGCCCTCCCCATGGTGATAATGAAACTATTTGCCACATCTGGATTTTCTGGAGTCGATCCTCACAACCAAAACAGTATGAACAGCACGTATCAAGAGAGCAAGAAGTACTGACACAGAAGGTACAATCACAACAGATCAATTCTTTAATAATATGAACTAGCTTTTTCAAATTATATCAACCACATAATTTAATCATGATCACTTGGAGCAGAAAGGTTCAACTATCATTCTAAAAGGCTCTCAAAGCCAAGTCTAACTACTGCAATGACAGAAGTAGGACCACTCCCTCCCAGGTAGAGACAAGCTTTAACAATGCTCCAGCCACACTATGAAGCCCTTCCCTTACAACAGCCCCTTGAAACATGGCTGGTTTACATTTCACTATAGTTTTATCTATGAGAAACATCTTTTTCAAGCGTTGAGGCAAACTCCTTGCCTGTGTAAGTACTGTTTTACATACAACACCGGTACTACTTTAAATAAAGTATCATGTTCAATTATTTCTATTTCAAACAACTGTTAAAAGTGTAAAAGTGTAAAATTACAGCTAGCTTAGGAAGAGTATTTTTCTGCACAGGTTTATTGGACTGACTCCAGTTAGTTGGAATAATGATTTAGAACAGTCCCTCTCATCATAACAGCACTCAGACAGAATATTAACTGCTTTAGTTTACAGCTAAGAAACATATATTCACAAAAATCTGCCACCTAAGATGGGCACACAAGACTTTACAATATACACCAGTAGCCAACCTGACGTCAGAGTATACTCTGTGTATACTAAAGTTGATTAAGCCATTTTGCATAGGTTTTAATTAACCACATATGAATTAAAGGTAAAAGGTCCAGAAATGTTAAAGATCATCTTCACTTATAAAACCCAGATATTTTAACTATTATTGAAGCATTATACATCTTTTCATACAGTGAGTAAACAAAGTCTATTTTAGCCTGAAAGGCTTCCAGAAGCTGAGCCAAGTTTAATCCTGCTTTTAAACATCTGAAGGCTATTTGCCACAAGACATCACCCTCTTTCAACCTGAATTACCAATTTATACAGCCTACTGATTATGTTTCAGAAGAAAAAGTAGAGACAAAAATATATAGCAAAAATGTTAACTTATTCAAAATGCAAAATTGTACACTGTGGATCTGCAAAACAAACATGTTTAATTCAGCTTTAAAAATACTGACAGGTATTGATTTTATGCAAAAATACAACACGATCATTGTCTAGATCTGGAAAGCTTCAAAGGAAAAGTACAAAACTCACTTTTCCCTTTCAAGTATATTTTACTAGATATGATTATTTCCATACTTAGCCCCAAACTATATTGGCATTATAAGGAGTTATTTTTAATTCTTTTATATGACTAGCAGGACACTAACCTCCAAGTTAGAAATATACTTGCACAGCCTCATGTTCCTGACTAAAGGGTACATGTTAGTGTTTATTGTTGACTGAATTTTGAAATGTGAGTAGTGCACCAAGTAAATATCAAACAGAACATACTGTACCAGCTGGCACACAGATTATGCGTATGTCACTTCAATGAACTTCAGTTTCTGCTTGCTCAGCTGCAATTAGATCAAGGAAGGTGCATGCTGCTAACTGAAAATCTACTTATAAAGATTAAAATGACCACAAACATAATATATTTAAACAGCGATTGCAAATTTCAGCATATTTGCATCTACTTATCAACAGCCATTTTTAAAAAAAGTTCTGGTTAGATCTATTTGATTTATTTTAGAAAGAGGGTATGTATCTACAGAATGCTTCCTGATTCAGTGCCAAAGCTTACATAACCCTATCAGCTCAGCTTTATTTGTCTGCTCTTCCAACAGGTCCTACTTAGCCTCCCATCAGGGTTTGTCATCACAGGAAGTCAGTCAGCTGATTAGGGCTATAGTAGGACATTACATCCTCCTAATTTTTGACTTAAGTCACAAAGACTTTTATGCTCTCCCCGTCTTCAAAATGTACATAACCAGGCCAACAGAAACATACCATTTTGAGAAGTATTTTCACACTGCATTTTTCTTCATGAAGAAGTCATATGGGTATGGAATAGAGAAACAAACAAAAAAAGATGGATTCATGGCTGCTAATGGCAGACAAAAAAAAAATCCTTTTTGAGAACTTCCAAGTTAAATGTCATCAGAACTTTAGCTGTATGTATGAGAAGGAAGGAGTAAATACCAGGTGCTATAGGAAAAACTGGCATGCTGTAGCCCAAGTAAAATACTGCTCCTGTGGCTACTAAGAAACAAAAAAATATTTACTGAGTCAACAAGTGTTATTAAAAAGAACAGCCAGCAGTAAAAAATGCCTACTAAAATCTGCAGTGCCCTGAAATGCATCTTCTTTCCTGAGTATGAGCTGTGCTTCAGCTTTTAGTGCTACATCCTTCTTTCACAAAAAATTTAAACTTCTAGTTGAAGAAAAATATGGAAAAGGAGGGCATTTTTCATCAGGGAGATATTATGATAAGAAACTTCAGCTACAGCAACATGATTCATGCCACAGCAAAACTGCTGCATCTTCTGGATTCTAAGGCAAAGTTGGAGAAGCACTGGACCGGCACCTCCTGCCTCACCTACTGGCTAGGGCATCCCCTGCCTCTCCCCACAGCAGCAGCGCTGAACTCATCACAGTCACTCTCAGCTGCAGCCTGAGAGACAAGAGCATCCTGATACTTTCTGGTGTCACAGCATGAGTGTTTTGCTATTAAAGAATGGGAAGAATCTGCCTATATACACATATATATTTATATATAAAGTGTGTGTAATTACACACGCATCCCTCATTATCCTGTAAACTCGGAAATCTCTCTTGGATTATCCTTTATATTTTATTTTTGTCAGGAAATGGGGATGACTTGGCAACCAATTCTAATATTTTACCAAAAACGAAATATGGAAGTTGAAAATACTCTGTTTGCCTTTCTATTTAATAAGAAACTCTCCAAATCATTGAAGGGGAAGGACAATGATCTGCAAGACATGTGCAGCTTCGTTTTACATTTGATATGATAGGAGTGACACTCAATCCAAGCTTTGCAGCATGCCTTCCTCATCTTAACAGCCTTTCAGTCTTCACACACAGCTACATTATTCACATTTAAAAATCTTGTGGTTTCTCAAGCCTGACTTTAAATTATCATGCTCAGAATATTTTGAATGAGAACTCTGTAAAAAAGACCCCACGCTATGAAAAATAAAAAGCAGCAAAGGACTGTACACTGTTAAACAAAACAATACAAAATGTACTTTAAACAGTTTTCCCTAAGGAATTAGTATCCAATTAGATCAAGTGTAGCAATGGATTAACCAAAGCAGATACTGGTTCCATTGCTATTTCCCACCAATCTTTAGAATGAATTCCAATATTTACATTCCTGTTGGTAGAAAAAAAGAGGTTAAAAACCTTTTTCACATAACCTTCAGCATTGTTTATGAAGCCACAACTTCAAACCTATGACCAAAAAATCCCATTTTTAAATTCTCTCCCTTGGCCAAGAAATCCAAATTAAAATATAATCTAAAGCTGAAAGAGTCTGAGGTCAGGGAAAGTCTGAAATGTAGGGTGTTTTACTAAAACTAGCAAGGGACATAAATTGGGGATACTCCAGAACATCCAAAGACAACAAAACAAAATCCTGGAATTAAAAACTAGAGGGCAGCAAAAAGGAGAAAGAATGTAAAGCAGACAGAATTAAATCCCATGATCCAGACTTCTCTCTCCTAGGAAATTCTGTATCTGATTTTAAATTGGATTTCTGGAACTCTTCAGCTCCCTGCAGCTGTACCACCCACCTTGGGAGGACAGCAACAGAGAGAAGTCCTATCACAGGTACACATGGCTTGAAATGAAATTTCATACTTCTAAAATTGCGATATGAACATATATTTTCTTACTTTTCTAATAACAAATGCAAGTCTGTCTCGTATCAGTGGAAGCAGTTAAAAAAACCCACAATCAACCATCCTCATCAGCATTCTTTCACTTTTGCTGCTGACTGCAAAGGGCAAGGTCAGGGGAGGTGCAGAACAATCATTAACTTATTCCTTTGCCCTTCTTGGCCAGTGCTGTAGGTACCAAGTTTTCATAAAAGGACCTCAAAGAAAATTGCAAACCAATCAAGTAGATAGCAAAAGAAAGCAATTAAGAAAATGAAAAATATCCAAATAAAAGCTTACCCAACCAATCCATCACACAAAAACTTGTTTGGTTAGAGACAATACTTCAGTGTTGTCTCCTCTGTTACATGGTGATTTACTTCAAGATAAACAATGAGTAATTAAGTTAATCTGCATCCTACTGCTCTTTGTCCAAGTATTAGGTTAAAAAAAAAAATCAAAAAAGGTAAAAGAGGGTTTTTCAATGCAGTTGGTTGCTTTTCCTTCAAAACTGGTCTATTGTAAGATCTTGTAGTTTCTACATATTAATTTAGGAAACTAAATTCTCCCAGTTAGCTACATGAAGTATTAGCATTAAAATTGCAATGTAAGACTGTAGCAGGGAAGGGATAATGAAAGTAATGCTGCAAACACGTTTGCATTTTGCAGCAGATGCAGATTAAAAACAGTGCAAAAACTACCCAAACCACAATGCGTACTTACACTATTTATAGGGCTTTCAGCAGGAAGACAGAAGCATCAGACAAGTACTACAGAAGCAGAAATACATTTAATGTTAAAGAGAAATATATAAGCATACAATCCTATGATCGTGTGAATTTTGCACATTCTGCAAAAGAGAACTGCTTGAACTTAAATTACCGCTGAAAAAATTACTTTGAGTGAACTTCTGCCTATAGAATTCTTAATGACTACTGTAATCGAACAAAACTGCACTTTTACTAACAAGAAGCAGTTCTAGAAAGTGATGGGCCTAATAAAAATTTAATAAAAGAGTGGGCAAGGAGAGATAATATTCAAATATGTCAAAATAGCCACAGAGACCACAAAAGCGCTTATTAGCATAGAAAATTTTATCCACTTTTGCAGCAGCACTGAAGGTTCGATCCGGGGCACGGCTCGGGACGGGGTCTGGGCTAAGAGGGGGCAGCCCCGGCCCGGCCCGGCGCTCCCGCAGGCGGCGGCGCGCCCGTCCCTATGGCAACGCCCCACTGGCCGGGCCTTCCTGCCGGCTCTGTGAGCGGCCGTGGGCAGCGGCGGCCGCACCGGCCCTCGGCATCCCCGGCACCGCCGTGGGGGCGGGAGTAGAGCTGAGAGACCGAGCCCCCCGCTCCACGCGGAGAGCCCCGCTGAGCCGCCCAGGGCGGCGAGAGCCCCAGCACGGGTAGCCGGGGAACTCGGTCTGCCTCCGAGTCCCGCCGCCGCACCGGTCCCGCCGCTGCCGCAGGCACTCACCGGGCCATCTCGTCCTGTCCGGCTCCCGGCTCCAGAGCTGCTCTCAGCAGCGCTCTCCGAGAAGATGGCGGCTCCCGGCAGCCTCAGCGCCGCCCGGGAAGGAGCAGCGCCCCCTGGCGGGGCGGTGGGGGCGCGGCGGGCGGGCTCCCGCCGGCGGAGGGCGGCGCGTGGCGGCAGCGAGAGGGAAGCGCAGAGTGGCCCCTCAGCCCCTTCGGTCCCCACAGCCCCGCTCCTCGTTCCCCTCATCCCACTCATCCCCCTCAGCCCCTTCGGTCCCCACAGCCCCGCTCCTCGTTCCCCTCATCCCACTCATCCCCCTCAGCCCCTTCGGTCCCCACAGCCCCGCTCCTCGTTCCCCTCATCCCACTCATCCCCCTCAGCCCCTTCGGTCCCCACAGCCCCGCTCCTCGTTCCCCTCATCCCACTCATCCCCCTCAGCCCCTTCGGTCCCCACAGCCCCGGTTCTCATCCCCCTCAGCCCGCTCGGCCGCCACAACCCATTCAGTTTCCTCGGCCGCCTCGGCCCCATTCCTCAGCTCCTTCCGTTTCTCCGTCCCTTCAGTGCCTCACCTCAAATTACAACTTGTTATGATTTAAGTCTGTTAAACCAGAATTTTTTTTGGGACTTGAATTTTCCAAATCAAACAGAAATCTCAGGCTATTTTCTTTGGTAGTTGTAGCCAAAAACCATCTAATCATTCTCATGGCTAAGACTAAGATGGTCCTGAACATTAAAATTTTACTTTAACCTTTTTCTCTTTTTTAAAATCTCAGGTGACCTCATTGTTGACCAGCACATTAAATGTAGCCAGGGTACTTGGTTGTATGTTGGGGACTCGCTTCCTGCTATCCTCAGGAAAACTCAGCTACTTGGAATGATGTTCTCAAACCTCTTTGGTTTTCCCCCTGTGCATGTCAACAGTAGCGACTCACTTTTTTCAGACCATGTATCTCCAAAGACTTGTGGCAGATAGTGCGGACAATTTCAGGAGAAGCAGTGTAATTATACAATGTATTAGAATGTTTGCAGATTCCAGGGCTTACACTGAAAGCCCTTTTGAGACAGGATTGCTTCTCACTTCGTTGTCCAGTACCTACTAAGACCTCAGTTTGATTCAAAGCTTCTAGTTATTACAAGTAACTACAGTATACAGTAAGTAATGAAATAGTAATAAACTCACATTGGTTAGAAAAAACATATAATGATTATTCAGTAATCAACACCAATACTCAATAACTTAGGATGCAATTCCACATACCACTTGCTCTTCGTTCAGAAAAGAATGACCTGCAATCATAATATTTAGTGATGCAGCACAATGCTGATGCTGAGCATGTAAGAAATAAACAGCTCTATTGCAGTACTGAGTCACAGCCATCTAAACTTACTTCACATCAGTCCAAAGCCAAGATCATTTATTTAAGAATCTTTGGCACAATAAGAGGTTTGCACCTTAACACTGCAATGTGAACATGAATATTTAATCTTCTAAGTCCTTGTCATACCACATTATTAATACATTCATTAGCAGTGATTTTCACAAAGGCCCGTGCTCTGTTGAGGTTTTATACTTCTCCAAATGAAGCAGATGGTTTTCAGAGGTGTCACGATCTGCCAACACAGGGCGGAGGGTTGTGATGGTTCATTTTTGAATCTCAGAGGTGCAAAAGGCAAACAGCACGGGACAAATCAGTTTACTCACAGCAATGCATTTTTATTGAATGCTAACAACTCGGTTGCAATAGAGGGGAGAGATATAGGAAACAAAGTATAGAGAGAAAAAGAGGGGGATAGGGGAATAGCTACCAACAGATGAGACGGACGCCCTCATGGTCCTCAGCCAATAGACGGGTCTTCATCTGTGGGGAATACTCAAAAGCTTCTCCAGAGAGTCACTTTTTTATAGTCCTTTTCCAAAGCGACTGGCTTCTGGCCAAGAGGTGGGAAGATTTATGGACCATTGTGAGGGTTGCCCCGAGAAACGGGTGTACAGAACCTGCTGCTCCAGCCAGTGCCTGCTCGAGAGCAGTGTACCATGAAGCACAGCAAGCACCTGCAAACAGTCCCTTGGCAAGCATCCACCTCGACCAGGCCAGAACTGGGTGGGGGTCCTTGGGGTCTGCTTGCGATGGTCATGAGGCAAATAAGGGAAACTCCGGACCGACTCTTACAAGAGGTCACAAAGTGATTTTGCAAAGACCCACTTTCAGATTTTGATGTCTAAATCAAGAACTATGGTAAAAGTTTAAGTTGAAAAGCTCTCACCCCTGCAGGAGGTTGGATTAGATTGCCTCCTGAAAACCTTTCCATCAAAAAATATGAGATAAAACTGAAAAAATCAGATCATACCAAAAGTATAATCTCTTTTAAATTTTCTTTACACAATCATGTTAAAATTTTCAATCAGTTACAAGCTAAGTCAGATAAACATAAACTGGACTTAACACACAGTTCTTTGACACAAACTGTTTAGTCAACAATGGGTCAAGAGTCACAGAGGTTCATATGGGAAACTGTGTTTGTTGACATAATCCCTAAGAAATTAATGTAATTTATTTCCTACTCATCTCATTGACTTTATCAATTGTACCAGATTCATTAGTACCAGATTAATGAATGGATTACAAAAAGCTATGCAATCCAGAGCTGGGATTTCAGAGGTGCAGCAAAGAAGAAAATCAAATACAGAAACATTTGTCAACTTGACAAGGAATATTTTCTCATGAATATGATAATAGAAAATCGAATAACTAATAAGTAACAGATGTCTGAAAGCTGTTTTTTCTCTTGAATTATTTCCAGTGCTTTCATTACCATTGGAAGAAGAGATGCAGTCATTTGATGGGAAAGCCATGCATTTGTATGTTGGTCCACAGAATATCAAATCTAATTCTCTCTTCCAAAACAGTAGGACACTCTTTATCTATAGTATTTACTATTACAGTGCATTCTTTCTTTTTGGCTGCAAGCAGGTGATAAATGTAATTCTTGCTACATTTTCATGAAGGCAGTGGAGGAGTCTGAAGGGAACTTTGAGAAAAACAAGAGGCATAATTTTTGAGAAGAAAAGAGGCATAATTATAGTACGGAAACAGGAAAAGCTGAAAAAACCTGATGAGCCTTTTCAACTACAACAATGAAATCTTATGCGGGACAAACATTCCTATAACTCTCAAATCCACTGTTGATCAGACAATGACCTTATTAAAACTAAAACAGTCAAATAATGGCAACAGTAGTGAACTTGATAATACATGCCCTGTGGGAAAGTTAACATCTAAACATGTAAAAACTGAATCTTCCTTTGATGACAGTATGCTGCTGCTGAAACGACTTCTAAGTACACTTCAGTGTGATGTCAAATCAGAGACAAACTGTTTACTTTCTTTCACAATCCACTGAGCAGACGAGCTAAGATAAATGCCAAATGAAGAGGAAAATGCAACTAGTGATTTATCTTAGTTCTGTTTGAACTGATTAATGCAAGAAATAATTATCTAGAGCCAGGACTTTGGACTTAGCAAGCATGTGACCTATGACTACATAAATGGTTTTCTATTCATACTTCCTTCATGCTGGAATATTAGTACTGGCACACAGGTACTATGTAAGTCTGATATAGTAAGTAGAAAAATGGCAAATTCAAGGCAATGATTGCCTATTCCCTGCATGCTTCAACATGTATGCCCTGACAGGAGAAAAGAGACAGAGAGGAGCAAAGAGGAATGATGTGGTTAACAAACATGTCCCTTTAACTGATCACTTTGGTCATTAGTTATACCCTATCAACATCCTGTTGACAATGTCGGAGAGTTATTATATATGTGGGCAACTCAACATGACCACCCAAATCTTAGCAGAGTAAGCTTATTAAATGTTTTATATTGCTGTAGAAGCTTAAAAAAGATATTCTTCATATGTCAAAGGCACGTGTATTTAATTAAGTGTCCTCCGACCTTGAACTCATGCAAGCTACCAGAAAGAGATGCAGCAGCAGAACAGAGAGCAATGGACAAGGAGCCCCAGACTGCTTTCCAGGCTGGGATCAAGAATGAGGAATCCCGACTGAGAGTTCCAGAAATACCTTCTTTGACTCCTAACAGTCTGCCAACCCCAAGTTTAGGTAGGGCTTCAGAATTTCTCTGACATTATTATCATTAGCCACAGACATACTTTCATTTTAACATACCTGGTATCTGGGGTACACAACCCCAACAAGGGCATGGACCGTGTTGGGAAGAGCCTGATTTACCAAATTCAGGTTTTACCTTCAAACCTTCGTATTCTCTCATTACCAATGCACTAATATTGTTAACCTCTCACAATAAACCAGCACAGGCACCTATGCCATGGCATAAGTGCCTGCCAACCTCACTAACAGCCACACCAATAGCTCTGGCAAACTGCAAGTACCTCCCACCCACTGATAAGTGTTGACTGTTTGCAAATGTTGGCTTCCTACACTTCCTGCATCACCAGCACCCAGCCAATCCTCCCCAGAGGCTCCAGCCACCTGGAGCTTCTCTGCACACAGGCCAGAGGAGAGGGGTGGAAGGACCAACTGTAAGCTGCAGAGCTGCTGGGACACCAGCATGGGCTGCCTGGCTCACCCAACACTGTACAGACTCTGCCAGGGAGCTGATACAACAAACCCTTAGTGTGTGTAATCACAGGTTCATTACAGGCTAAAGTTCCAAAAGGGATTTTGTCAGCAGAGCACAGTAAGTCATTCCATTTTTTGTGGGATATGTGTAATCCAGGAGGTGTAACGATACAGAACCATCCTGAAGAATATCCAGCTATTAGATCAATGACTGAATGATGAGTCATGAGCCCAGGAATATCTGCTTTACAAGTTTTACTCTGCCTTTCTGCATTAGTGGATTTAGAAAGCACTACAAGATTCCAAATTACACTGCCAATGATATTGTCACTGCTCAGCTTGGAAGATATGCAAAATTCATAGTTTTCTTTTTATTTTCACATTTTACATATTCTTATCTTGAGATCCCAGTAATTGACCCTGATATGGAATTTTCAAGGCACTGGAAGACAAAATGCTGCTTAATTAATTTATTGATTTTTTTATTGTGCCATCATTCTTTAGAGCAGGCAAGCAGGAATTGTCAATGCAATGTTTCCAGCACAGGCTGGGACTAAGGCCCATTAGATAAGCTTGTCTTCATTCTTTAAATAAATCCCAGCAGCAAGTGTCTTATAGATGTCCACTTCTGCACTAACATTTTGCCATTTGGTGATACTGTGATTAAAGAAATAATTATCTTTTTCCCTGTTTTTTTAGGTTTCTCCATTGTTCAAAGCTGCTGCTGAAACAGATTTTGTGGGGGGTCTTTTTGTCTTTCTTTGTCAATGATAATCAGAAAAAAACAAACAGGATTCGTTAGAGCTATATGCTCTGATGGGAGAGAAATACACATTGAAGTAGTGAAATATATTGCCCAACAAATAACTAATCTGCTTCCTACCAAATGCTGTTCCAATCACTTTACTCTAGGCATTGCTTCCAGCACCATTTTTAACAAAGCCCCTTCTTCACAGACATTATGCAGAAGAGTTTAATTAGTCTTTCCACCTTTCATTATTCACCAGCAGGTTGCATAAATGTACACAGAACCAACGAGTTAAGCCTTGACAAGAAGACATCCAGGTCAATCAGGTTTGGAAATGGAAGCTAAATCTACAGTTGGCTCTTGGCTGTGTTGGCAAGTGGTAAGAAAAGCAAACACCTCTGACTGAAACAACGCTGACTTCTGTGAACTGAAAACAAGCAAAGCTCTCCAAAATGGTGTGATCCTCCATAATCACTGATCTTAATTAAATCTGGGACATTTTATACTTCAGGATGATGCAGTAACACTGAGTTTAGCTATGAAAAAACCCAAAAGCTGCAAGATGTGTTTGACAATCACTGTCTGAGATTGTTTCTCATTTCAGTTGTCCAGATGAATGGAAACAGTTGGTATTAGCTAATATTTAGGATTCTTACTTGCCTAAACAGCATTTACCAGATGGAAATCATCTGAATAATGTGGACTCGTGTCTCCTTTGTACCTTATTTCTTCTGTGTGAGAATTTAGTAAATGTCTACAGAAAAAAAACCAGGAGCAATCATGAAACAATTACTGTTTAAAAATTTTAAAAAGAGGGAATTTAGAACAATTAATTCTTACATGGACATGATACAAAAGCCAAATAATAAATGATATTTTATTCCAAAAGGTCACTCTTAATTGTCTGTGCAGAAAAAGTAAAGCACTTAATTGTTTAACCCTCAGAGCAGATAATAAAGTTGCGCCTTGTCATATGAGTTCCATGGAGCTGGTTAATACAGAGGAAATGAGCTGTTGGATGTTTAATTGTTCCTGCTTTTGTATATTTCCAGCTCTCTCAATGGATGTCTGTAGTATTTATTTAGAAAACCAGGAATAAATATATTTTTTTAAGATCAAATTACCACTTATATTTTTCTAGCTATGTATTTGCTGGATAATGTACTACACCCTGGAAAACCTTGTATTTACTGTTCACCTAAATAACTTCCTGCTGCTATCCAGCTGTTACCATAGTGGTGACACAGGCATTTCCTTTAATGAAGCTGGGCTAAAGCCTTCAGAGTACTTCTTTATCCAGACAGGAAGCACAGTAGGTGACTTAAGACTGTGCTGTGACATATCCTGCCTTTGCAGGCATCATTTTTCCTTCTTTTCAAAATTTCATTTTATTCCATTATTTAGAAAGGTGAATGTAAACCTGTAGAAATAACAGAACTGTGTAAAATACAAAACTGTGTAAAACAAAACTGTACTGGCTTTTAACAAGGTTCTCTGACTTGTTTATACAAATCTTAGGATGCCCAGGATAGCTTTTCTAGCACAAAAAAGCCTCATGAAAAGATGAACAATAAACTATAAAGGCTGTTTTATAGAATTAAAATATAAGTCTTATTTTATAACCTAGGAATTCCTCACAATTCAGCTAACATCAGGTGGTACTGAGAAAGACCTTTCACTACATAAAGATGCCCATATCTTGCAACAAAAGCAAGAATAGGTCAAAAGTGAATATGACTTTATAGCCTGGAACAAAGACTACTGTGTGTCAAAAATATATTATTCTGAAGAGGAATTGATACATACTTATTTTAAAAATATTTTGCTTTGTCTACACTACTTTATTAAAATACATGACTGTCTATGTTTTAGAGCTTATATGTAATATATATAATGCATATTAATTAAGTAGAGTATATTTAATATAAATTCTACCACTAAATGTTTTGTACAGTACCACAGAAATGTTGTGGAATCAGACTCTTCTCAGAGTAGATTTTTAAAGTGTTTCTGTCACATGTATTTCTACATTGCATGTACTATCTTTTATTTTCTGCCTGTCCCAGTCTGTTACTAATATACTTCAAGAAAGAAGTGGTTTAGATTCTTTAAGTAAATTTGGGATTTAACCTGTTTGTCCTGCAATGACTTGATGGCTTTATTCTACTGCATTTCTCCACAACTGACTCTTCCTCCTCATCAAGAAGGAAGAATCTCACATTTTTACATTCAGACCTTACATAGCTATTCTTCAATACATCCTTGCACCTGATATATTTTGCTAATTCTTGTTTTCTGTTTATGTATCTCTTAGGCTTATCTTCTAAATAGATTTATTGCATTTGTTTGTAACACCCTCTGATGTTATTCCTTAGGCCTGCAATTCTGTGCCTCTTATCATCCACACATATATTTGAAATATACTTATTTAACTTTTTTTTTTTAAATAACCTATCATTAATAGATTAGGCACTTGTAAACTGAGTGTATCTTCTATCACACCGCATATGCTATGCGTGGAATGTGGTTATATCTAATTTAAAATGTAAATATGAAAAGCAGAGAATCTGCCTCCTTTATTACTTGTGTTAGTGCAGAGTTTAGGGGCTCTAAAGGATTCCCTTGTAGTAGGTGCTGTTCATAGGGCCCAAGAATAGCAGCATTCTGCACAATATACAGCTTGCAGGAACCGGCTGAGAATAATAATGGAAACAACACTATTCCCCCTCTCAGGCAGAGTGATAGAGACTTGCTGAAATGCTAGACTTTCTGGTCAGAGCTATTTTGTAAGTGGAAAACTGTTACACCAAGGGCTGCCAAGCTGTACACTCCAGTCCAGCATGGAGAACACAGAACAAGGCAGAGAGCACAGCAGTGCTGGCACTGATACAGGCGCAGGAGCACTGAGGCCTCAACTTCTGAATTTGTTTCAAATTCCCCGTTTTCTGAAGTCCCATCGTATTTGTGAAACAATTTACACTACAGAGAGGAGGAAGCACGTACGAGACTGAGAACGCGCACGTGATACGGGGCGAAATAAAGACTTGAGAGAAAAGAGAAATGTCTGGAAAGACAAAAAATACGTGATACCTGATTAAATGGAGTATTTTAACCCTTATAGCTCAATTTGCAACTGAGGGGAACACAGAACAACTAGAGGTAACTTAATGGAGACGAGCGACATGTAATAAAATAGGCACACGCATTAGGGGTGACAATCGGAATACGACATCCATACTATCGTTTGTCCTAAGTGCTTGTATCGGAAATATTATTTAAAAGCGTCACAGTACGTTTTACACAAATCCTTTTTTAACCGCTCATTTATTCATACAATTCACCGTTCTCGCCATTTCTACGAACAGAGATCCCGCACCCTCCGCCATACCCGGGGCAGGCGGCGCCCAACGCACACGCGCAGGACGCGGCGCCCCGCGACTGCACCGCACATGCGCACACGCGTCCCGCTCTACCAACGCACGCGCGCCACGCGGGGCGCCCCGCCCCACACCTCTGGCGCGCGCACCGCGGTTCCAACGCGCGCACAGCGCACCACAACACGGTTCTAACGTGCACCACACCACAACACGGCTGTAACGCGCACACAGCACACCACACCCCTCCACGGCTCTAGTGCGAGCACACAACGCCCTGCACCCACCGGGCTTCAGCCCGAGGCACCGCTCCGCCCCGCCCCGCTCCGCCATTCTAATGCACACGCGCGGTCGTAGCACCGCCCCGCGGCCCCCGCGCGCAGGCGCAGTCCGCCCCGCCGCCTCCCCGCACGGCGCGGCCGCGTCCCGCGGTTTCTCGCGGCCCGTCTGTCCCCTCTGACCCGGCGCCGCCGTTGCTCCATCCGGGCCCTTGGCGCTACATAGAGAAGATGGCGGCGCTGCTCCCGGCTGAGTGGATAAAGAACTGGGAGAAAGGCGGCAAGAGCGAGTTGTGAGTGTGGGGCCTCGTCGTGGGGAGGGATGGGGCGCT
>VZTT01045922.1:1456-11881 GCA_013400855.1 Buphagus erythrorhynchus | reverse complement strand
GGGGCGACCGGGCCTCGCCGGCCCGGGGAGGCTGGGGGGCGGCGGACAGGACGTCGGTCGGGGCTGCGTCTTTGCTGCTGGGCGTAGGGTCGAAACCGTGGTCGGGAGGAGGGCCTAGGCTGCCCTCCCGTCCGGTTCGGCTGGGTGCTGCCGCCCTTCGCCGACGCTCGGCCCCCGTAGCTAGGCCCAGTTTTCCTGGCGCCCCGAGCGCCCCCTTCCAGCCTCTGGGCCAGCTTTGTCGGGGGTCGGGCTCATCTTCAGCCGCCCCCCGTGGTAATACGGACCCTGAAGCGTTTCTGTGTCTCTGGCTCTACGTTACTGACTTTTCTGGCAGAGGCCTCAGCTGCCGTTCCCACCTTTTTACCGATTCCGATGCGACTGGCCCCGTATTCTTTGACTCGGGCAAAATATGATCAGATAGTCGTGCTTGTTCTATCTTACAAAGTAACCTTTGTGCACGGAGGGGTCCGGTTGCAACCTCTCAAATTAATCCAGGTATGCCAGGAGCTTTTCATTCTTGGCCTGTGTTTGTTTTATGCCATCTTAATGTGGCAGGTTCACTTAATGTTGTGTTTCAGGAGTACAGTCCTTCAGGGGGTGATTCACCAGTTTGGTCATTTCATGTTACTCTGTTAGTTTAAACAGGGGTGTCCTCTGTACTAACTATATGTTTTTTATATGCTCTTATTTTAATTCTTCCATGTGCTTTTGTTTTTTGTTGTAAGTAAAAAATCCTGCAGGTTTAAATAGGGATGTTGAAGGGATCGCTTAGAGAAACACTTCTTGATATTTACTAATTTTATTATTTTCTTTTGTTCATATTTTCTGAAAGGTTGTGCAGCTTTGGCAATGAATCTTCCTTGTGCGTGAAGGAAGTGGCAGTGGGTTGGAGATTAGAGAATCCATGCACAAAACACTGTTCTTTCCAGAGCCACCATTTTGTAGTGAAGGGGGCCCCCTTAATAGCCATGTAATTTTTGGTTTGGATTATGCTGGAACCATTATTGTGTTAATATGCAAGCTGAACATGTTGAGAGGTTATGTGGAGTTTGCAAGAGGACAGGCATTTCATAGCTGATCATGTAATGGCAATTGTTATGTTCTCACTGGATTCTCAGCACTGAGCTTTGTCAAGAGACAGCTTATCTCAGCTTTTGACCATGATAAAACCTTTTAGGATTCTTCTCTCGCCTCAGAGCAGTACTTCTTAAACATGATGGGAAGAAAGTGTTCATCTGCTATGGGACCAATAAAACAAAATGATTAGCTACATTAGCTAGTATTTGTGGTACTTGCACTTTATTTGGAATACTGCTTAAATGATGTTCCAGGCACGACTTAAAGGGCAGTTTGCAGGTGAGGCCGTATGTTTTAAAAGAAATGAAATTTCGTCTGGATAACAGCTGTCAGGTTTTGCAGTGGTAGCTTTATAAATCTGAGGAAGATGCATGAACTTATTTTCTAGAATCTAAAGTATACACCTGTAGACAGTATTTAGAGAACTTTTTAGGAGGCCAGCTTTATTGGAACGGTCTTCAGTGCGTAACTTTTTGTTTCTTTTTCCAAAACTTCCTATCTCCTGATTTACTAGAGGAAAACAGAGGTAGGATGCTATCTTTTCATAATGAAGCCCATGAAATGTTTTTAAACATGAAAGTAAAGAGGAAATAAATCCAATAACACTACTTATTTTTATTGAATGATTTATCTAGTAGCAGTATGCCCAAGAATAAAAATGCGGTCTAGGCCTAAGTTCACTCTTGGTCTTTGTGGTTCAAAGTGAGGATAACTCATTATAATAATGTTAGAAAAGTGGGAAGGGGAAGGATGCTGCAGAAGGACAAAACCGACATTACTAGCAAATAGGAGAATTACAGAAATTTAGAAGTTTTTTTATAGGCATTTTAAGGGGATAAAAACCCTTCATAATTAGTAGAAAAGATTAGTTGTTATGGAAAAAATATTTACTTGCTGGAGCATGAAATGGCTTACATGATCTGGCTAGATCAGTTGAGATCGTATTTTGGTAGTTAGTAGTTACCTAAATGAGAACACATTTCTATGTTTTAGGGGAATATGAAACTATATTGAGAGAAGTAAATGGTTTGTTTTCATTTGGCATTTCAACTTGTACTGGCATAATAATAATAATGGATGCTTAAGATAATTGCTCTATTATTTTTTTTTTAAATGGTGTGATATTTTTGATTGTGTGATCAACTTGTCATGATTTAACAGTACTATCCAGAAATCAGAAAGTAATGATTTTGTGTGTCTTAAAGTGTCAGAATGTTAATTAGTAATGCAGCGGTGACATTTGCTTCCAAGACATTGTTCAGAGACATTGGTCGAAACTGTACAAGCTTTGAATTTAATTAATCAAGCTACTGATGTGTAATAGTGTCTAATATAAATAAATAAATATGGTAGTTTCAAGTGTATGTACCTGCCAAAACTACATTGGTCAGGCTGTAATCATCTTACATGTTGCTTTTTTGTTCAGATTGTTCTCTAAGTACAGTTTACTAGATTATGTTCATTTATTTGCTACTGCCAGATACTGGTGTGCAGATGAAGTCTGAGGGTGACTACTTACGCTGCTCAGTCTGGACTCCTTGTAGACCAACTCGTGTGTACTGTCTTTGCAGGAAAATTGTGTTTTCCACAACAAAATGCTGGTCTATGACTGCAGCCTACATGGACATTTTTAACACTCATAGTAACTGGTACCTTACCTTGTTTTGTGAAAGATTCAACACATCAAGGAGCCTTTAGCATGGATGGAGGGCTTTAGTAAACTACCTGCCTGGCAGTTTATGCAGTATGTTAAGCCTCAAGATAAACTGAAGAAGCTTAACATTCTGTGAATGTGAAATTTTGAGACTCGATCTTTCAGGCACTTCCACCTTGTTTGTTACTTTAACTCAACACTGTAACATTGCTCATGCAGTGAAGGGCCGAGAATCAGGAAAAGAGAGTTTGGTTAGTTGTGCCTTCCTAACTGCAAAATGCAATTGATTGTACTTCATCTTAACTAAAGAACTATCTGCATCAGTTGAATTATGCATATAACTTAAATGCTAGTAGGATCGTGCACTTTGTGATAATTACTGCTTTAATCCATGTGTGGGAGTAAAATGGAGGTTATAGGATGTGGTGTATCAGTTGGGAGGCCTCAGTTCCGGTGCTGCCTCTGTGATGCAAACTTGTTCACACCGCTTCAGAATTTGTGTTTCAAGCAAATCTATTCCATCATTGTCCAAAATAAGTTTTAATTTTGAAATTGTGGTTTTCAAAAGTGATTCTGTGTGTTTTTTTAAAAATATTTTTTCTTTCTAGGTTATCCTATTTTTTAATTGTATTCTACACGCATTACACAGTTTTACTTTCAGATGAAGAGATGTAGGTTTTATTAGAGCAGGGAAATTCTCCATCCTAAGCTTGCAGCAATGAGCTACCAGGTCAGAGTAATAAGTCAAATGAACACGTACCAGATTGTGTCTTGTAAAGGTGCAACTGTTTTGATTTTAATTTCATGCACTTAGCTGTAACTAGGTGAACTAATCTCTCAGCTGCTTGTTACTGGAAAGGAGGGCTTCTGCCTTGTCTTCAGTCACCAGGGTGCCTCAGTGGCCTCCTGATAAGTGCTTCAACTTGCAGAGATGGCTGAAGACTTGGGTTTTGACCAGTTTTCTGCCAGGTTTGTCAGTTGCAGTGATGTAACTGATGGGAGACCTAAAACCGTGCTGCTTGAGAGGGGAGGAAGTGTTTGTGAATGTGTCCCTTTTCTGCAGCAACAAGCCATTAAATCAGTGCAGCTGTACTGCCTTGCAGCACCTACAGGAAAGGTGGTCTTCCTTTGAGAGAATGTCTCTAGAAAAGAATAGAATAATAAAAAGAAATATTTTTGCCTTATTTTTTTTTCCCTCCAATTTAATAATTCAGGAGGTTCTAATTGCAAATACTAAGCATGTTGTTTTGCAGATTAATCTTGGAGTTTTTTACTGTATTGATCAAAGATTAATGTCCTAAAGTGATGATTTTGTTTATACTGTTTTGATACTGGTAGAAAGGGAATGGGAAAGGGTTGAAACTCTGATTTTGTATTAAGGTGTACTTAATAGAACTCCTCAATTCAAGCAGACAGGGTTATTGCTCTTGTAACCTGGTTGAGGATACCATCTTAGGACATAGGGGCCAAAGTGTGTACATCAGATTTTTTTTTTTTGGAATCTGATGTTTCATTTTACTGTTCTTTGTATACAGAACTTAGACATGAGTACTTGTAGGTTACCTTCTTTATGAAGGAGTAATTAAAATTTAAGAAAATTGATTTTTATTTAATTGATGCACTCTTCGGGGACATCTGGGGGAAAAAATCTATTCTTTAAAAAAAAATGTTTGCTTACTATTAATGAAAAATAAAATACCTCTACCCCTGTTTTGCTTTTGCTGTTCTGGTTATTTCCAAATATATTGCATTTTCTTCAGTAGCATTTATAACATCTTAGCCATACCTTTGCTTTTTGATGAGGTTCTATGTTTCTGCTGATTGTTATGTGTGAAACTCCCTAGTTCCCAGTTGTCTAAAGGGTGTGTATACCTTATATTTGCTAATTATAATCCTTTGATTGCTGAAACAGCTGTTTAGTCTTGCTAAAGAAGTGGTAATCTACATAGGATTCAAATAGCATGAGTAATGGAATTCTACAGAACTATTTTTACTTTTTCATGATAAACCTCTAATAATTGTACATATCTGTCTTATTTGAGACAGCTTAAAATGGCTCCCACAGCAAACTGTAGTTTTGCCATCTTATGTAGGAATGAGACATAGCTGTGATACCCTCCTCAGTTTCTGCACATGAAAGATACTTCGAAAAATATGTGAACTTTTGGTTGAAAATGTGCAAATGTGACAAAAGTTCTTAAAATCTTCCCTGATGTCTGTTATGATAAACATAAATTATTACCCTTTTAAAATACTGTCACTTTTAAATATGAAACTCCTTTTGAAACTCCATGCTGGGGTGACAGTAGTGATAGAGAAGAGGGAAGATCCTTGTGTCTTAGAAACATGTCCATTTCTAAGCTATCAGGGTAGTGAAGAAGCCTGCTCTTTAAGCATTTGTTTTCTGACACAGAGAACTATTAATTTATCTCATGTAACAGTACTTAGGGTGCTTTTTGCATATGGCTGTTTGGTTGAGGGAACCCTGGGAGCAACCAGTGACGATGCAACATGGCAGGTTTTTGCATCCTATACTGGATTTTTTTAGGGACTAGAATAAAGAAAAATTCTGTCTTACTCTTGGTAAAACATTGCATGAGGAAATAATGCACATAATTTAATACTAAAAGTTTCTAACAAGCAAGAGTTTGAAAACTACCATAGTCATAGTAATTCTATGAGAAGCATTTCCTCATTGAATGACAGTAGGTCATTGCTAGGACTTGCATGCTTCCACATTGCCTCATGTTCTTTTCTCAAGGAGGCATAATGTTAGGAAGAATATTTATACGTGTATGAGACCTATTGGGAATCTTGCGTTTCTTTGCTCGGTAAGTTCTTTGAATTAGGGTTAACTTCAGAAAAATTGTCATAATCTATATAAATTATCCAAATCTGAAGCTGTTTTAGCCAGAGCATCAGCCATAGAAGAATCCTTAAACGTGTATGCTGATATCTAATGATTTTTTTAAAAATTTGTTTTATTTTAGCGTGCAGCTGTGTCGTGCTCTCAGTGAAAACAAAAACTATGATGTGGGTTTCAGAGGTAAGTTGTATGGTTTGTTTGTTGGTTTTAGTTAAATGAAAAACAAGTCTGGAAACAGTTCATTATTGTACCTTTGCATGTATGTGCTTGGAACATTAATGTATGGTGACCATTAGTATGTGCTAAAGGTGAATACTACAAATACAAGCATCCACTACAAGGATTGCTTTCAGACATCCAGGGATTTCTTTGTAGTGGGTTGTGGCAGCATTTTCCAGTATTTGATCTGTCCTGTAGAAAATGGAATTCCATTTTGCAAACTCAACATACAACTAGATTTTATTTTTGAAGTTAAGGGTATGAACCATAATGTGTGCAAGTGTGAAATTATCCTATCTATTTAAAAAATATTTTAATTCACCCACAGTTGTCTGTAGTCACCACATTACTGACTACGTAATTTAAGGCATTAAGATCTATATAACTTGTTATTGAATATGGTTTATTGACCAAACCATGTGGTAAAAGTGCAGAGTGAAAGCATGAGGTTTTGTTATTTTTCATATAGTAAAAACACAAAAAATTTTTGTATTATTTAAGAACCTTACAGGTTTCTCACAGCTGGTTTTGCAACCACCATGCTTACATTGAAAGATTTTTCTCAAGTGAAATACCTCTCTTTAGTGCTTCAGCTTATTACAAGCATTTGTAAGGTTGCATTCTTGAGTTATAGGAGACTTTCTTAAAAAATGAAAAATAATCCTTATCAATAATTTTTTCTCCAATTAAATCTTACTTTCTTCTAGAGAAAGCATATCTGTGAGACATGACTAGGAAAGTACTGTAATGTTTTCTATGTATGTATATTATGATATTTATGTGAATTAGAAGGTGTCTTTGTTAAGCTATCAAGACTCAAGTTACTATATGCAGGATGGTAATTTTTCTTCCCATGTTATTGTTATTCCATGAACTCTCCAGAGAAAGTGGATCATTACTCACTTTATGCTTGTGTGAATTCTTAGATATTGTTCATCAATTTTAATCTATCAGCAATAACAAAGTAATCCCCTTTATTGGTGAGGGAAGCATATCCCCTTTACTTGTCTGTTGTGTGAAGTCTGCAGCATTACTGTAAATATTTCTTTAACAGTTAGACAGAGGATTAGCTAATATGTTTCTTAGTTATCTCTTGTCTTTCAACAGATATTCAGCAGGCTTTGTATGAGCTTGCTTACCACGTTGTAAGAGGAAACTTAAAGCATGATCAAGCTTCTAATGTTCTTGGTGATGTCATAGTAAGTATACATTTGTAATAATTGCATACTTAGTAAAATCTTTCTTGGAAAAGCCCAAATGAAATTCAAGCAGGAGAATATTCAAGAGATTTTTCTTTGCCATGTCTAAAAAGTAATTTTTGTAAAATTTGTCATTTTTGTACACTTGATATATATGTAAACTAGCAGAGTTTCATTTTTTCTACTTTCCATGGTGAGGAATAGATGTTTCAGCGCAAATTAAATAAGTCGCTTTTTAAGGGGACATGAAGACTGAAGTTGTTAATAAATAAGTTGTTAATAAATGCTAGAAATAAATGTCACTTGCTCACACAGCACATTTGTGATGCCACCTACTGGTTTTTATAACAGTGTGACAATGTGCCATTTTACTGTTGGGATGTCCAAGTTCTGTGATGGCCCTTGAAATAATGCATTAGACTTATTTTTTGTTTGAAAAAGAATTTTCTTAAAATGCTCTGAATAAGTGGAGGAAATAGGGAAAAGAGTAATTTCCTCTAAACTTCTAAGTTTACCAAATATTGCTGTTCCTTAAAAAAGCAAACTAGGAAAAATGCATTAAAAATATTTTAGAAATTATTTCTTATTTTTGATAAGTTGCTGTTTTGACGTGTATGGAACACTAGGAAAAATGTGTTGCAGTAATCTAGTGTAACCTTTTTAGGTTTGTTTGAACTTGAGCACTGGTGTTGAGGGGGAAGGCAAGGCTGTAGGGCACCTTATTGTTGGGGTGGCATTTGAAATGTTGGATCTTTGGTTGCTGTAGGAAATCGTAATCTGTTTGGTGTCTGAGAAACTGCAGGTCACTTTCTGGGCTCCTGCTCCTCACACAGGGCTAAAGAGATGGAGGGACTAACCCCAGGGGGTTTTGTCTCCGGTCACAAAATACACTTAAATTACATTTCAAGGTTATGAGGTTTCACTACATATCAATAATTAGATAGCACTTACATTAGATATTAGTCAGCAATTAAGCAACTTCATTATTAATATGAATTATTAATAATATAANCTTTATATAATGCAAAAATTTTCTAAGCATGCATATTGGAATTTCTGTGTTCATTAAATGAGATCTTATTTCTTCTTAGGAATTCCGAGAAGACATGCCATCTATCCTAGCTGATGTATTCTGCATATTAGGTAAGTTGGGATCCCTTCCTTTCAGCATTGCAACAGATTTAGAGAAATTCATGTTTTGTGTATCTGCTTGTTGACTTCTTCAGGAAATTTCATTAAATCTGTAAAGCATGATTTCTCTTTACAAAGCATGTGTTGATTCTTCCTCAGTGTATCTATACCTCACTTGTTAATGTCTTTTCATTCTGCTTTGTTCTGTTATAGTTTCCAGAAGTTTGCCTATTAAAGGCAGTGGAAGTTGATCTGCCAAGAATAGTTAAAGGAACTAGCTTGTAAGAATGTTGGATGTTAGCTAATGGAATCAGTGACTTAGTGATGTTATCATTCTTAAATATTTTAAATAAAAGTTGACTTACTGGTAGGTAGATCCTTTCTCCTCAGAATGTGTTCTGTAAATATTTTTGTCTGTACAGTCACTCTTAGTGAAATGGAGCTTATGCTAATTGTCCAGAAATCTAAAGGCAAATGGCATTGAGTCAATGTCTGCCAGTTGAGCAGACTTTAAAGATTTGCACGTCTTACTCTAGTGATAACTTCTGGATTTTTATGTTGTAATATTGATCAAAAGCTGTTGCTCTCATGTCTTCCAGCTCTAACTGCCTGCAGTTTCTGTCTTGCTCCATATCTGTGTTTTTCAACAAATTTCAGAAAATTCTTTTGCTGGTCTACTCATCACAGATCCTGTGTGTTTTGTGTATTGAAGGAGTGAGGTGTCCTCTGTGCTCTGCTTGCCTGTGAAGAGGGGCACCTCATTAAGTTTGCATATGCAGCCTTGGTTTTATACATCTGAATGATAATTTTTATCATTTATTATTGACTTCACTTTATTCATACTGTTCTATTCTGTGTACTTGTATCATCATTTTATAATAACTAGTTTTCATAATGCAGTATTACACTGATGTCCTTTTCTTTTGAAATCTTCATTAGAAGACTTGAATTAGCTGCTTCTTGAACTTCTTGAATAACTGAAACTAGTGTATCTGTCTGCCTTTTTCTATTTATTTTTCTTTTCCCCCTTTCCTTTAAATTAGTGTGTAGCCAAGTGCCATGCTGTCACTAGTAGTAGAGAATAGTATGGCTGAGGAGCTAGTTTTCAAACTTAGGGATAAAGGACATTTGACAATTTCTTGCTTGTTTCCTCTAACTCCGTTTTTTACTCTAATCAGTATTTGCTACTATCAGGATTTTTTCCCCAATTGTTTATGTGTTTCAATATATGAGAATTTTGATTTGTCCACTCATCCACATACCGCGAAAAATTTTTTACTGCAGCTTGTTCTTTGGCTGAGAGTCGTGGCTGCTAAGATCCACACGGATCTGGCTGGTCTGTTGCCTCCACTTCTACCCTGCTATATCACTGGTTTTCAGTCTCTTTAGGGTCTTATTTCTCACATTTTTGTTGCTGATGTTTTCTCTGTGGGTCTGATTTAATATGGGTATGTGTGGTGGGTTTTTTGTGTGTTTATTGTAATGTCTGCCTTTTTCATTCTTTTACGGAGTTTTCTACTCGTTTTGCAGCTCACTTCTTGTAATGATATGCTTTTTAAAAACTGCTTTAGAAGGTTTGCTTCCCTGGCCAGTGTTCCATAGCCTGTCTTCCCATAGGAGCGAATTGCTTTCAGTAGTAGACAATGCAGAAGAAATTAATGGTAATACAGAACCATAGCTGGTAAAAAACTGCAGGCAGACAGTAAATGGTAGTTCTCTGAAGTCACAGGGAAAAAGATTAGATCATTACCTTAAGGCCAGGATCATGCAGTTCTCTTCAGTGGTTCGTATTTCTGTTTTTGTGCTTATTATTGATATGTAATGCTTGCCATAAGTGTTATTGCAGCCAAGAGAATGGCAAGAAAAATTGTTGCAGCATTCCTCTGGTTTCTGTTTTACCTTTTCATGAGACTTGTGAATTTGTGGGAATTGTCATCAAAATATTACATGAGCCCCACTGGGGATGAGTGGGTGGGAAGTGGCAAGAAGCTGCCACGTTATCAGTAATTTTCTTTGCCTTGTGTTATCATTAGCATTTATCAGAATAGTTACTAAAAAAAGAAACTCTCAAAATTTCACAAGTAAAAATTGCTTTTTCCCCCAATCTTCTTTTATAGATATTGAAACAAGTTGTTTAGAAGAAAAAAATAAGAGGGATCATTTTACACAATTGGTATTGGCCTGTTTGGTAAGTTACACCTAGGAAGACTTTTGGCAAAATTGCATGTCGAAATTTGACAAGAAAAATAGAGTGTTGAAGCTTGATTTTTGTTTTCTCC
>VZTT01045921.1:158668-252677 GCA_013400855.1 Buphagus erythrorhynchus | reverse complement strand
CACCTCCGGGATGTGTCCATCAGCTTCCTTGAAAATTCCTACATAGCAGATCCATAGCAAATCTAATCCATTTAGACTCAAAAAACACCACTCGTTTTTTCTTTAAGACATCGTTTCTTTATTCCCAAGCAGGACTTTCCAAGCCCATGCATTCGGTAGGCAGGAATGCAGGAGCCCTGGTCCGTCTGTCTGTCTGTTTGCTGTTGAGGCACCAGCTGCCAACAGTAACAGGTGTTTTCTGGTTTTCTTCTCAAGAGAAAGTCCTGGATGCTATCTCTGGTGGAATGCAAAACTCCAGCGTGGCACGTAGGGCCCGGCACGGAGCCGCATTCCTCCCGGAGCACGCAGGCAACACAACCTCCACCGCAGCACCACTATCTCGGATGCTTTCCTGGGGAGGGAGCTGGGTTTGGGTATTTGCACTCAAAACATTCAGCCAAATCACCACTCATGATCACTGGTTTTTGCAAGGAAAAGCTTGCTTATCAACAGCTGTGGAGCACTGTACATTTGCACAGTACAACATTAATTAACAGGGCACAGTCAGCTGTTAGTTCACCGAGGCTGAAGGCTCTTCCCTGGCAGTACCTAGCTTCTATTCAATCTTTCTGTCAGGGAAAACATCCAGAATTTATTTTCAGTAACAATTTTTTTTTTCTTTTCTAAGTCTTCAGTGAGCCAACTGAGCTAACATAACATACGCAGGAGAAAAATTAATACAGAAGAATTAAGAAAAACAAGTGGTAAAGATGAGGAAAAGTGTGGAAATAGATTTGTGATAAAAAACTGCAAAATAACCCATGACCAAAGCAAACAGCCATGTAACATGCCACCAGCATCTTCTGAGAAATACTTAGCAGTGAGGCATCACACAATGTAACGCAAATTTGAAATTAAATCAAGTTTTCTTCTGATCTTCAAAGCCTTGTAAATGCATTAACCTTTATCACTCTGTCTAGTCCTACATATCTACAGTGAATTAAGCTTAAATAACTGTAAGATTCCATCACAGGCTCCCCTGTAGGAGTGATTTTTCTCATCCTGTTGTACTCTGGGAATTTTTAGACAGCAGTTTTCTCATGGTGGAGACAGACGACAGCACCTAACATTCTCCAAATGGGAATGTGATACAAGCAATAAAGCAGCCACCCAAAACAGTCATGCTGCTCATGTTTACGATGTAAAAGTTATGTTTATACTGATAAACACAGCTTTTGAAAAGGTTATTTCCCTCCTCCTCTGCAAAAAGAAAAGGTTAACTTCATCATCTGCTGTACACACATCAAACTATCATGCGAAGGAAGGAGCTGCAGAGCGCAGCCCTGTATTCCTCTGTACCAAAGGACCTCTTGGAGGATCCCAGCAAAATGCCCAGAAAGCCATCCTAGTGTTATACTAACCTGCCTCAAATTCTTCTGCCACAGCCTGCTGCTTTAGGACACTCAATTTTAACAGCAAGCCTCCAAGTTATAGTTTATGGACAAGTCCTCAGACCAGTAAATTCAGAGGTAAAACCCATCTTACATTTTTGTTTAGTGTAGTCTTTAACAGTGACAGGAAAGTTCCTTCCTCTGCCTGTATATATATATATAATATATATATGATTTTTTAATTGTTAGGGCAGGGACATCAGCACTGTAACAGCAAATATAGCAGCACTCAAGCTCAACTGCTGCCTGTGAGGTGTATCAGCAAAGTTCAGAACAATCATTTCATCCACAGGCAGGCAAGATGCTCAAAATGTAAGAGGTCATTTCAACAAAGCCCAGAGAAGCGGGAGCCACAGCTCTTTTGACAGTTGCCTGGCAACGCTCTGTTATCTTTTATTCATTTATATTATTTTCAATATACTTATACTTATCCCCAGCTCTCACCCAGAGTTCACTCCGAAGAGAGTTCATAATTTTCAGTCATTGGGGGTGTCTCTTTACTATAGATTTTCTGGAAACAACAGAGTTTTGCCAAGAAGAGCACAGAACACGAGGGCTTTCCAAGGACAGATTCAGGAATGGGCTGTTTGCTCCTTCCAGCCTCAGTTTTGCGTCACATCATGCACTTTGTCAGGATGTTTCTCAACAAGTACCTCTCATGACTGCTACCTTTCGTCAGCATCCAGCCAGCCACTCAGTGCATGCCACGAAGACATGAGCTGCACAGATTCTGTGAGCTAAAAATACCAGTTAATGGGGAGCTACTACAACATTAAACATATTTTTATTATTAAAAATATTCAAGTTTATTCCCTTGTCAATGAAAACAACACAAACTTGGAATTCAAGAGGACCTTGATTTACCACTAGGTTTTCCAAATGAAAGAAAAAAATATTCAATTATTTATTTCTGGAGAGAGAAATCTCCCCTTGTCCCACTTCCTCACTTAAAGAAAAAGAAAACATAACCAATGCCCACACAAAAAACACCCTAAAGCCCTTTGGGCATGTTTTGAAGAAGCTATTTGCAGTAAGGAACATGGGCATTCTCTGTCCTTCTATTTATAGCAAGGCTCCACCATCCCCAGGAGCTAAAGCAGAATGAAAATGGGTCACATATCTAATTAGCACTATTGAAGCGTGAAGCCCAAACATCCCTGAAATGTAATAGATTTCTTTTTTTTAATAACTTCAGCTTCATTAGAATATCCCACAGTCACCTATGAAGCCAGAAGCTTAAAAAAGGGGTACCATAAAAGTAGCCACATATCCAGCATCATGCTGCTTTACTGCTGGGGAAGAGGAGACAGTGCTTTAGACAAAATCTAATCTATTAACTAAAAATATTAAGCAGTCAGTTGGTCTAGCACAGCTTGTTCTTTAATCAGTTTTTATTGCAAAAAAAAAAACAAAACAAAACAAAAAACAAATAAAACAATATAATAAAAATAGCACAATCCTCTTGACTACAAAAACTGCAGATCCACTAGCATGGATGTGGATGAAGCACATTCAAGGAGAGCAGTTTCTAAAGCAGACAAATGGACAGAAACTGGTGGCTTCCCACTTCATCAAAGATGCCACACTGCCCCATGCTTTGCCCCCTCCTACATGTTTATTAGGAAGCAGGTGAGGGCTCTGCAGCAAATCCCCCCAGCTCTGCTCTCTGTTCCTCATCCACACATCACTCCCACAGGGCACTGAGTGTCAGACAGCACCAGGCACAAGAGCACACACCAGACACTGTGTCTGAATTACAGGTGTGTGCCCTGGCAGAGAGCACTGGGGAGCTGCTCCCCCTGCTCACCCAGAGCAGGCACAGGGCATTGCCCTGGTGGCTGGAGGGGAGGAGAGGCAGCTGCCAACTTTTCTTCAGTGTGTTCACAGCACACATGGCTCAAACATGCACGCTGAGCTGCCATACTTGCTTTCCCCTCTGCTTCCATAGCCAGCTCCTTGCTTTTTCCTCCCAGGGTTTGCTTTAACACCAGGCAGGCTGAGCCTCCTGTGTCCAGCACACAAAATTCCATTTGCTTTGGGCAAGACGGATGTCAGTGAAGCTGTGGGTACCCAGCAGCTCAGGCCATCCACCCAAAAAGACATCCAGTGAAGACTTTCACATGCAAACTCACTCTCATTGTGAACAGCAGTCTGCACTTCACTTCAAAGTCAACAAGCCATAAACACCACTCACCCGTGAGGGTTTGGAAGTCACTACAGCCTCCTGGGAAAAAAAAATACTATGAAAAAAATCAGAGGGGTGAATTAATTGAGCCTGCAGCTGTCTGCTCTACATATGAGATGTCACAAAGTTCATGTTGCTGCACAGGATTTTTTTTACAAGGGATGAGCAGGCGAGAGCAGCGCAGAAACCAAAACAAAATGTTTACTCTGCTCATCCATGACTATGCTTTCACCCCACAGGCGACTATGTCTTTTGCAGGACTTGGCACATGAACACTGTGATGCATCTTTTGCAAAAATTCTTCAATTCTGTTCATTACAATGAAAAGTGCTTGGGTGCAACAGAAGTTATAGGTAAAGCAGAGCAAACAGCGATGGATGATCAGTATCAGTGGTGGAGATCAGCAAAGGCTGGAGATCACTGGCCAAGACCAGATCTTACATTATCACATCTGGGTTAATAATCACAGTTTTTATCACTTATTATTGTGAGAATTTCAATTACAATAGTAAAAATACAGCTTATGCCAAAAGTTATTCTTCACAGTTTCTTCTGCAATCAGAACTTGCTCTGGCTGTGAGGATACTCAGCCACCAGAAATCTCTAAGCAGTTCAAATGGTACAATGCTAGCTCTATCTACTTTTTTCCCCTTAAGCAAATTGTTCAGCTATTTCTTAAAGTGGATCCAGAAGTCCTGACACCATCTCCTGAGATGCTCAACTTGCACTGAGGCTCTCCCTCACCAGCCTCAGCAGCTCACTTCACACACACCTCTCAAAATGGGGCCTCCCACTTAAATATCCAGCTGGAAGATGACTGTGATGTGCTTCCCACTATGTTTGATACCAGGACCCCTCCAGGCTGTTGGAAGTGCCTTTCAGGGGATCAAGCCCATGCACCAAACCAACCTCCTTGCTGCCTGAATTGCAGCTTTGAGGTTTCCCACATAGGGCAATGGACACGGCCTGTGGGGAGCCAGGAACAGCATCCAGAGCCTCCACCACCAGAAAGCCCCATTTACTATGGAACTAGAAATAGCAGAGGGGAGGCTTTCAGTGGAAAATGTGATGAGAATAGAAAGCAAGAGAGTAAAAGCCCTGTCAGCACATTTCATAGACAGTCTTTCTAATGAGGAGATAAACAGATAAAGCTTTCAATCCATGTATGGAGGGGTTTTTTTAAATTTGAAAAGAAGCTAACCAAGCACAGAGGATTCAATACAAAACAAAGGCAGAACAAAACATTTTTAACAAGGCCTAAACAATATGAAAATTGTCAATTCTAGTGCCACAGAAAAACCAAAGGTCTCCTCCACTCCCTACCCACCCTATTTATTTTCTTTAATTATCTTTTCCTTTCAAGTAGGTGACTGTGCAGTGAAGTTAACAAACACACACAAAAATCATCCCCCAGTCCTCTGTGTGCCCCCCAGCTTTGCTGCAGCAGCACTGCAAGTCAGTGCAAAGATTAGGAGGAAGCTAAGCTTCCCTGCTGGAGTCAGCTCCATACCACACAAGGTGGATCCAGACCTCCCCAGATGTCAGAGTTCAGTGTGACAAGACTTTGTTCCTATTACACAGTTCCCAACTACAGTATCTGCCACCCTCTACAACTATTTGATGTGCAAAGAGGTTGCCCTGCCAATAACATGCTAACTGTTTCTTAATCTGATGCAACACATTTAAATCTGGTGTAAGCAGAAATTCAATGCTCAAAAACCAGCCTGAAGCTATCTTAATTCTTCACATGAAGATGATTTTAAACAAAGAATTGAGAAAACAAGATGGGACCCAGAAAAGCAACTTTGCAAAGCAAAGTCTTCTCTTCACATGTCACGCAGCAAAAGCAGAATTCTCTCCCACCACAGTTTCTTCCATCATAACCTCAGGAACAGTAACCTCAGACTGGGAAAGCGGGGGGCAGTGGTGGCAGCTTATCTCCAGTGGCCCCTTGAATGTCCCCTCCCGTTGCTGCTGACATTCATCCTTTAGGTGGAGTTTTAAATGAGTTCTCTCCCATGCACAAAGACATTAAAAGCCAGCAGCCTCCAGTGAAAGGCTTTATATCCTCTTTTCATCTTCTGTACTGTGCTCTCCCGGGTAGCTTCCAACACCTTCACATTTCATATGGATAAATGATTTAGAGGGGCTTTCTGAACAACCTGCAAGTACCACCACAGCTTTATCTCTGCTCTTCTAAGAAACTCCATGCAAACATACAGCTAAGGACTTTTCCGCAGACAAGGTTATATATTCCTATCCAAACCCCAAATTTAAAAATGGAAATAAACCAGTTTAATATACAAAATCCAACTGACAGCCATACTTGACAGAAGATAAATATCGTTGAGGAGGGTATGTTTCAGATGCTGTATTTCAGGTTAGCAGAAGATGACTGCTTCCAAAAGAATTAACCATAGAAACCCACTACAAACACATATACTTAAATATGAGACACTGCTCCCAGGAATTTTCAACAAACTGCAAATCTGCTGTACATTCACCCATCCTGAATAGTCCCCAGGAACCATTTTTCTGTGTTAATATTCAGGATTTGGAAGTGTCACCCTGTAGGAGGCTGCACAATCCTGTAACCTGTTATCCAGGTTGTACACACCATGCAATTTAAAGCATGTAGGTTTTTATTTTGAAGCGGTGAAGTAGGGTTAAAAACTGCCTCCTGCAGATAGTTATTAATATAGAAAAGTAAAATTTAATCACTGACTACATGACAGATGAAATAAAGTCTAATGTGGTTTCTAATTTATAACAGCTGGGCCAAAATTATCTCCAGACATTAAGGGTCATGATCAGAGCAGCGACTACACCACCACAGCCCTCCAGAGGGGTATTTCAGACTTGTGCACTGCAGGGCTGGCAGTCCCTGTCTCCCTGCACAGCAGAGCCTGTTTGCAGAGCTGCACTGTAACAGCCTAATGCAGGTGCTGTGCCTGCAGCCTCGGCGTGCAGGAAGCTCGGGCTGCTCCTTGTTCTCCTGAATGATGATGCTGTGGTACGTGACTCTGTGCATCCTCATCACTGCAGTCTGAAGACATCCACCCCAACTCTCCCCGTCTCATCTGTGTTTGTTCAAATAGCTTGTTAGAATGGCATTCTTCCCAAATGACAGTGTAAACAAATATCTTGAGTTTGTTTTACAAATTCTTGCTTTCTTGCTTCTATTTAGCAGAAGGAGCTGGGTCAGATTAACCAGTGTACCAAGGAAAGCAATAAATTCATCCCCACTCAGGCTTCCAAATCTGAGATTTGAACAGCCTGCCCAAATGTTCTGGGCACAAAAGCTTCCCAATCAAATCAGGGAGATCTCATTACAAGAATTTCTATGTAAAATTCCAGTCTGAACTGAATAAGAGATCAGGTAAGATAAAGAGACAGTGTGTTTGCAAAAACCTCCTCAAAATACACATGCTTTCTGAATAGATGCAGAAGTTAATACATCTACTTAGCATTACAGATGGATACATCCAGTGATTGCTCTTGAGATCAGAGAGCAAACTCAGATGAAGACAAAACTGCAAAATGAAATACTCACAGCAAGGTCAACCATTCTAATTTATTATAACAGTAGCCAATCCAACATGAAGTGTGATTGCTCTTTTTCTTGCATCTGAACTCCAGCTTTGAAAATACACCCTGTACTGCCTTCCTCCAACACCTATTTTTATTTGTACACTGACTTTGGTATTGAAAAATCTGCATATGCTACTTAATTTTTTAGGAAAGGAATTCAGCAGTTAAGCACTTTTTTAAAATGGGTATTTCAACTAGTCCAGAGCATTCACCTCTTACTCCCATAAATAGAGGAATTTTTTAATGGACTTTGCTTCAGTCCCACTCACTTTCACGGTATACATCCACAGCAAAGAAGTTTCTCCACAGATGGCAAATTTCCAGCATTTGCTTTCAGGCTGCTTATCATGACAAATACAGATATATTCCTTAAATATTATATGAATCAGAGCCAGAACTCAAAGCCAGAAATAATTACCTTCTCTGGACAACATTCAGCAACCCATTCCCTTCTTCCCCAGCCTGCCAGCTGTCTTCAGCACACGCAGGCATCCTCCTTCTTCTAATTGCCTGTTCATTTGTTTCTTGTGGCTTAGTCTTCTTCCATTTTTCTCCTCATCCTTCCTGCTCCAGCTGTTTCCAGGAGTCATACATGGCTCCATCCCCCAGGTTTTTTGCTCTCTGCACTCTGCTCAGCCTCCTCCTGGGGAACCAAACTCCCACTGAAACATTTTTGTTGTGATCAGCTGGAGTGAAGCATCCTCAACCACTGAATAAAGTATCTGTGTTTTCAGCATTCTCAAATGTAAACATAAAATAAACAACTTCATGTGGATGACTCAAATTAGCTCTTCAGTCTTGTTCCCTGTCTTGAACATCTTGGATCACTTCCATTTTTTAATGAGGTTCAGGCATTACTTTAAGTGAACCACTGCTGTAAAAAGGTCACAAAGTCCCCTCTTCTAGCCCCATTTCCTGATGCTGGAGACACAGCCACCCAGCTGACAGACCCAGCCATGGGGGGCTGCTTTCTGCTTCTCAACTCTGCCTCCAGATCCTTACTTTCCTTCTGAAAGCAGCAAAGATGGCTCTTCCCATCCATCCGAGCACTGACGCCCCTAACTAAGTTTGAGTTTTGGTAATGCTAGTATCTCCTTATTTGATACATGTTGCTTTGTTCAGACTTGGCCTTCCTTCCATTAGTCTAATATTACCAATGACTCTTAAAATCATTGCTTGCATTCTGGTTTTTGACTTCTTTCCTTTCATAAGGCTTATGCTATTTCAACCTTCACAAACTGACTACACTGAGCTACTGGAATGTCAGCTACAGTCTCAGGTTGGCCAACCTGTCCAGCTGTCACAGCTAACCAGGTGAGCCACAACACACACACCATCATGATTTTTCTCTAATGAACTCACTGTTCATCTGTCATATACAAACACACATCTGTCTGTCCTCACAGCTTTTGCTGTGCTCAAATCAGCTGTAGCCCATCATATACATACTGTTATCATGATTATATATATATATAATATATATGCACTATTTCCACCATATACACTGCAAGTCTGTGGGAAAAAAAAAAAACATCACTGGGTTCAGTGAAATGTACAATCTTGACTCAATACCAGCCACAAAGGAACCCTACGTTTATTAAAAATTACCCACAAAATAGCTCAAAAATATTCCCAAATATTATTATAACTGAGAATAGTCCCAACTATTTCATAAAAAACATTCCCTGTCTAATTGCTGTTTTTTTCTTTGGAAGGCAGTCACTAATAGCAACACTGATACTAGCATATGGAACAGACTGCAGCATTTCAAAGTTGCCAACAAGTTTAAACAAACAAATTGCAGAAATTAAAGTTTAAGCAAAACTTTCTTCCCAGAAACAAATACTGACACTGGATACAAAATATGAAAATCCCAAGCCAATACAAACACCAAAGGAGACAAAACAAAACCAGGCAGGAATTCCATTTTGGCATAAGTGACAGCAGTTTTGTGCCTGGATCACAAAGGAGCGGTTTCACTTCTTAAAAATTAAGTGTCTGTACCCTCAGGTAGGCAGTGAAGCACCTGGCAAGGCTGGGGAGGATGATGCAGAGCCCTGCACTCCCTCTGCCCAGTGACTCACCAGGGAGACACTCGCCAGATCTTCTCAGTTTTTTAATTGTTTCACACTGGGCAGACTGGCAGTTCCTGGAGGTAGCTTTTCCTAGTAAATATGATGCCAGGAGATCACAGATTCCATGAATGGACAAGCCTTGGAGGCAAAAACCTGGGTATGCAACTTCAATGATAGAGATTTCTTTTGATGTGACCTACAGAATTAACCATAATCCTGGTGTGACTAAATATGTTATTTGCCATCTTAACTGCCCATGAAGGAAAATTTAAGGACACCCCTACTTCTTTCACTATTCGAGGCCAGCAAAAGACTGGACTGGAGATAGTATGCAATACATTTAAGCCCGATTTCACAATAGCCATTTACTTTTTTTCCTTGTTTGGAGAGATGCTGAAGTAAACAACTGTCAAGACATTAATAAAAAGAGTAATCCAACTATCAAAAATTAATAAAAAGCAAACCAAGCATCCTTAGTATTTTGCTGCCTACAAAAGGCATTCTGTAGTCCTCAGCTCCAAGTGAACTGCTGCCATGCATCTGTGCATTTAAAGAGCATCTCCATTTGCTGATGCAGGCATAGGCAGGGGAGAGCCCTCTTCTCAGAAGCCCTTTGAGTACCTAACATGAGCCAATATAATTAAAGCACCCATAACAAAAGCACCTCAATCTTGAAACATTGTCATTAAAGTCCAAAAAAACCAGGCAAAACAGCAAGCTCAGGCTGAAGTAAACCACTGCTAGAAGGGGCTGCTTTAAGAGCATGCTGAATATAACAGCTAATTTTTGAAGTTATTTGCTACAATCACTTCAGACTAACATTAAATCTGACCATTGCAAATAGAGAAGCAAGCAATAATGCATTTCACAAATAACCAAATCTTATTCCATGACCTTTTCAATCAGATGCTGCATAGCAACCTATCTCTGTCGCAGATCATTGGTACCATCAGGGTTGCTCCATCAGATGCTTCCTACAGTCCAGTCTAATATTACATCAGCAAGTCAAGTGAGGACACAGACATTTGACTTTTTCTCCTTTAATTGAGACTTTGCAAAAGAGGAGCAATTCCTTAGGGCTTTTTTTTCTTTGCTCCGAGGAGGTCATCATATTCACACTTAACTATCTGAAGCACTTAGAGCCCTAAGTGGGCCAGGACCGGGCTGTCTCAAAGACATTCCCTACAGGCAGTTCTACACTACCTGTACAGACTAGGGTCTGGGTACTGAGTGTGGAATCAGCAGCACCTCACCCAGAATGTTTTCACTCTAACAGCCAGTACACAACAGACTGGCTTCAGTTCCTTCTGGCCGTATTTTCTAGAACTAACTTCCAGAACTTCATACATACCCTGGCTTTGCCTCAGCCCGAATGCTACCAGCTGAGAAGCTCTGGCTGCACACAGCTAAGTGGTGGATGTGAAGCCGATCACTTCAGGCAGCCCTGCACCATCACTGAGAAGCCATCCAGATTGCAGTGAAAACCAGGACTGTAAGATGAACAGGCTCCAGAGCACAGGCAGACACTTTTCAACTTAATTGCCTTCACTGTTTTTTAGATTGCCCCAAAGCCATCTGTCCCAGCCTGCATTCCTTCAACTGCTTGCTCATGTTAAGTACCTGCTTACTTAGCTGTCCTCAGTCACGTACACAGCTCGCACAGCTCCCTGCCCACGCTCCGCCTTGCCTGGAAATAAAGCAGCTCCTTCTGAGCTGAGCTTGAGTAACATTACACTTCACCTCATGGCTGAAAACAAACTCATGTAGAAGGTCTGACAGGCCACAAGACAGTTTAGTGGAGGGGAGAAGAGCATCCAGGGTAAAAAGGCTAAACTGCAAACTCGTAGGAGGAAACTTCTGTTAAGTATTAGAGGACTTAAGCAATGAAAAGTCACATGCCTAAATAACCCCGTGGAGTTTTACCCTCATGCCGAGGCTTGAATGCCGAGGCTTGATGGTTTTAGCCTCACATTGCAGCATAGTTGTCTTCTTGCACAACTGCAGGCAGAACCTGGGAAGGAAAAGCAGCTGTGCTCTACCTCTACCTAAAAGGAAAAGGTGCTGTGTTTACCCACTCAGGTCCAAACAGCCTCACAGAAATCCACATTGGTAGCTCCTATCAGAAGCTACAGGATTTCCTCAGTATACACTGGGGAATATACATTGTATACCTAGTATACACTTATCATCTGTTATAATCAATAACATGAAATTGGGCACTGTGCTTACAGGACAGACACTGGCTGCAGAGCAGACTGCTCTTCAGTGTTTCCAGCAGTCTGAGCAAGGTATAAAGTATCAGCTGCTACCCATTTCTGTCCCTGATCAAGCTCCCAAGATAAGAAATCACAGCATTCGTAACTTTGCACTTGAGGATGGTGGCGGAATGAATCATTCAAACACACGCAAAAACTTTTCTTTTTTTCATTATTAGCCTCACATGGCCATTTCTGCCAGAGAGACTGGAATAACCCAGATGCAGGAATTAAATTCAGTTTCACTCCTCCCTTGCTGTTACTCAACATCAAGTCCTGCTATTAGTGCTATGTAGAAACTTCATTTTTCATAGAAATGCCTGGATCTTCATTCCCATTCATAGCACCCCAGTGGCCACAGCAGCTAAACAAAGGACCACCAAAGCAGAGAGAACATAAAACTTCGGTACTGCTAACATAGAGCACATCAGGCATTTTAACAAGACTAAACAACAATAGCTACAGCAAAACCCGGTCTTGTGCCCATTTATCACTGCCTGCATTTAAGTCTGTTGCAGCCTGTCAAGTATCTGGAAGCTCCTCCTGCCATCTGTTTCCTTCCTCCAAGGGTGCTGCATTTTCCATGATTGCTCGCTCTCTCTCTCTCTCTCACACATAAAAATGTTTATTTCTGTGAATCGTAAGAATTATTTATTAAGAAGGCTATGAATTTTGAACCTGCCTGTGCAGTGTGTCATTTGCTTGCATTGATAAAATTCACAGTTGCCTGTCTCCACCTTCTCAAGAGTAACACCAAAATCTATTTTCCCCACCCTTTCTTTGTGGACAGGTAATATTAAAGCCAGCCAGTTAAAATTACAAGAAATTACTAAGCTCTTTCCAGAATGCAGTGGCTTGCTGCTTCCACAGAAAGCTATCACAACAATTACCAAACCAATTAACACTAACTAAGCAAAGGGACAGATTTGTAGAAAGACTTGCTTGACTTTCAGTGCTGAGTGGGAGTCTTATTGCTGCCCTTTGAACACCAGAGTTTACAACAGACTATAAATGGTACCTTTTCTACAGTGCTGAGATTCCAGCAGATGAGCATCTGCCTCCTTTCCGTATGTAAATATTGCCCTTTTTCTCACTTCCTACAGAAGGAACCTATGGATTTTACTGTCTCAGGAAAAAGGCTGCCCCCTAAATATTTACAGGTTCTTTCAGAGTTTTACACTCCTGAATGTTCATAAACATCTATTTGTACTTTTAACAGCCTAGTTTTCCCATAATGCAGAAGTTATATTACACAGTTATCTGTCCTTGCACCAACAAAAAACCTCAGGACTTTAAATCTTAAGCAATAATCTAGCAGAATTAAAAATCTTTTAAAACGATTTACTTTCTGCAGCTATTAGCTTTGACAACCATAAACTAGGGATGGGCTGGCTAACTACCATTAATTTTACTTTTTTGTTTTATACTGCAGCCCTCTAGCAGAAGGAGGATGGGATTTCTCACAGGAAAACATCTTCATTTTGAACCTGAGCCTAAACTTGTAGTGGAACATTTACATTAAGAATACCATTACAAAAGAGTCAGCAGAAATACTCTGGTGTTAATATCAAGTTTGGAAGTAAAGGTAAAAAAATCTCCTTAGAGTATACTTTGCAATAGAACTTCAGGAAACAAAGAGGAACACACACACAAAATGTCCTGCGCTAAGTGCATCTCCTGCATTTGAGAGTTTTGATAGTAATAATAATGTGTTTACAAAATCTCACTGGAAAACACCAGACCAATCTGACCTACATGTTTTAAATAACCCATTGTTTCTACTTGATGGAGAAGCTGATATTAAACCATTAAGCTAATAGTCAGAGCTGGCTACTGTTTGGGTTTTAATAAGCTCTGGTGCAGCTGATAAAACAAGTGAAAAAGAGTTTTGCAAATGGAAGCTTTGCATGAAAGCCTGGTCATGGTAACACTAACTCAATTTCCCCTCTCAAAAGAACAGCCATAAAGCCAGCACACTGGGCTGACTTGCTCCATCTAAAAAAAGATATCAATATCCACCCATATTCTAACAGGTTGTGGGAGCAAAGGCATTTACAGAATAAATATGTTTCTCAGAAGAGTGTATGCTTTGCTGCTCATATAAAGAGAGCTGAGCCTTATCCCAGTTTCCCATGTTTTGAATACTGAAGACCTATTTAGCATGAAGGACCATGGGCCATGTTAAAGCAAAAAACCAGCAAAAGAATTCAGCACATCTGCCTCCAGAAACTGCAGAAGTGCATATAGAAGCCAGTGCTGAAACATTTTTAATTGTGAAATTGTGTGGGAAAACTGGGAGGAGGCTGTGTTGTCAGACAAAAGGGAAAAACAAAATCCAAGCATTCTTTGAATTAACTCCCAACTGCCAAGCACTGCTTGCCTCCCTTTTTCCACCCTTACAAGCTCCCCACTATGAAAAAGTAGTCTCCATGCAGCCATCCCTCTGTGCCTCCCCTCATAGTAGTACCAAGAGTGTTTGTATCCTCTAGGTCATCAACCCAGCATCACTTCTTTCCCAAGAACAGAAAATAGCAGCAATTCACGGGATCACTAAATAGAACACTGGGATGTGTTGGACAAATGAGCTCTGTGAGACTGGGAATGCTACAGAGTTCAAGTTGACCCTCCAATTTAATCTGTGGCCATGGGTCTGGCTGAAGCTGCTGCCTCTGCTTATTAGAGGAAAGGTCTCTGTCTGTTCTGTTTTCAAATTCCCTTCCATCTTCTAGCTGGTTTTTCTCTAAAGCCAACACGATTCTTTCTGGACAGCAATGCCTAAGACATTTCCCAAGGGATTTGTTCCACAGCAATTCCTGCATACTGCATCTGCCCAGAGAGCACTGAGCTGAAGGCCCAACCTTGCTTAAATCCATCATTTTTACAGCAAAGGCTCACCTGTCTACAATGACAGCAGCACAGCCAACATCAATAGTAAAAAGGTACTACAAGTAATGAAATTGAGCTGCCTTCTAGCTTTTCAGTGTTTACAGTACATTCAGTTCATGTGTTCAGGTTCTCCTGTATTGGAATTCTCTTAATCAAGTACTTAGTAATATTCACAAAAAAAAAATTGAAAAAACGTGGAAAACATAATTTGAATCCAAGCCCAGTAACACTCCATATTTGCTACATCCCACAAAGGCCACCTTAAAAAAAAAGGGCTTTCTAAAATTAAAAGCAAGTAGCACAGCACTTTTAACTCCTAAATGGTACATTTGCTTCGTGTTCAGATGTTTGGCGTGAGCTATGCTGTCTGCACAACCCTAACCATTGCCTGCTGGCTGCATTTCCCTTGAGGAATGTGATTAACATCAAGTTAAAACCCCACCTCCAGCATCAGGGAGATAATTGAAATCTAGGCAGTCCCAAGACTCTTCTCAAATTGAGAAGTAGCTAAACCAAAATGTAAAGCTGCAGCAAAATGCTTATATTAATTATACTAACCAACCACCAAGGGGCTCCTATCTAAGGGTCGTTTTCCATGGATAATTCATGGCAGCTTTTGAATGATGGTCCATTCCTCAACAACACAAACAAGCTGTTGCAGTTACTTCAGGCTCCCAGTATGGAAGTGCAGCGGCTGCTGAACTCCCCAAAGGAAGCAATCTTTAAAATATTATCTTTCAGTGACTCCTTTGTCAAAACAGAGGGACATTTCATGGGTTAGTTTCCAGCAAAGTACTGCTGTGTAACACCCTCAAACTTTCACCATTCAATGTAGATAGCTCTGAGCTGACAGTCTAAAATTTCAGGCAAAAGCATCTTTGAACTTGTTTTTAAAAGACATTTCAGTGTTCAACTGCTTTTTGCAATGTCTTCCCTATTAGGTTTTGGATTTTCCCCTTGAGGCTCTGTCCAGCAAAGTTTTTCACAACTCCTCTATACAAAACTACATATATGAGTTACACGAATACAGTGGGTAAATACGCCCCCCATATATGAGTAAATCAATTTAATTGACTACCTACAAAGTTAATCAATTAGATTAACGGTTGACCTACTTAAGGATAGGGAAAAGTATTTGATAGTTATTTTCTGGAAAACAGAATGCAATAGAGCATCACCATACAAACACACTCAGGCAGTCAGATAAAGCACGCTGAAGGCGAAGGATATGCACAGTACTGGAAGAACACTGGGATCAATGGGAGGCAAAAGATCCCATTTTATATCGATAAATTTACTTGATATTTGCAGTCTTGGGGGAGAAGCAGCAGGACAAAGGTTCTCTGTGATATATGAAAAGCTATCTGCTCAACATACTGAGATTTTCCCAACAGGGGCAGCTCAATGATCAAGATGTCCCCTTTTGGATTTTTGAGCCCTCGTCAAAGTTTGTGGCTTAACAAGTAGAGGAGACAGGAGGAAATTGTTACAACTCCCTTTTCCATAGTACCTCTCTGACACCCACATGAACTCCTGCAAGCCCACATTTCACACTGTTGCATCTATGCCCTAATAAACCATTTATCCTGCAGCAAGCTACAACAGAAGAGGTTCATCTGCATTCACTCAACTGCAGTCAGCAATTATGTCGCTTCATGTGCTCCTAAGAGTCTCTGCTTTTGTCTAGAGATCAATTTACTGGACATCTGATTCTCTTTCTCCTGTTCAAATGACAGTATTTTGGGGATATACTTTATGAACAGCTGATTCACACCACTACTACAAATTGTTTGTTATTGTGGGGGAAAGGTGTGGGGCTTTTGTTGTTGCCTATTTTGGGTTTGGAAAAAACATCTTCACTGCAAGAAACAGTGCTCAGATAAAGGTTACAAGTTCATGCTCCACAACTGAGTGAGCAACAGCAGCTTAGCACCATCAGCCTCCTCACAACACTGCAGCTCCTCAGTCTGCAGCGTGGTTTCACACCTGCACCACTGCATTAAGGCAGTGACTGCAGAGCAGAAAGCCCGTTCAAATCATTTGATGAAAGGCTCCCGTGGCAGTGCCATGCTACTCAAAAAGACCTATTTGTACTAAATGCTGGAGCCAGGGCAATCCTAGTAAGTCATTCCTTCAGATATTTGTCAATCAACAGATGGGTACATTGATGAAGGCTGCACTGTCTCCTAGTGAAATGTGCTTTCTTTCTGTGCAGTCAATCTGAAAGTTGTAATTCTAGCTCATATCAGACTATAATAATGTCACTTATAATTAACAAACCTGAAAAACAGCAAATAATTCTGAAAGACAACTGAACAAATGATGGCAGGTTTTATGACAAGACAGTTGCACCAGAGGCAATGCATCCAACAGCTACATGACATTAAACTTTCTTCTGAAGAAACATTCACCTGCTCCCTATTAATTCATGTACTTGGTATTTAAGGACTGACAGCGCTGAAAAATGTGTCATTCCATTAGATAGATAGCTGTCCTGCCTCAGGGGAATGCTGATAGTGTAATGGAAAGAGTTCCAAGGCTGGTGTGCTGTCAGCCTGGGTCTGCCCTGAGCAGCTGTTCAGAAACTCTGTACAACCATTCCTCAGAAAACCACAGACACAACAGCACAGCTAGAAGTTTCCAAAAAATGAAAAGCATCTCTCATCCCTCAAGAGCCTTGGTAAATGGAGAGAAGAACAAACAAGGAGGAGAAGCAGAGGCAAGAAGCAAGGCCTGCTTCTGCTGAATGTCCCTTGAATGAGGCAATTCCAGGCAGAGGAAAACAACTCTGCTTTGCAAGGTAAATTAGAACAATTCACTCATGGTTCTTGCTTTGAATGTAGTCCAATGTATTTCATTCAATATCTAATACACACAGAAAAAATACCTTTATTATTTCTATTCTTATTTGTTCCCAAGAATATCCTTTCCTTCCAGTTATGCTGTGCTTTGCACTGGTAGCTGGAAAGGTGTTGATAACACACCGCTGTGTAATTTTGGTGACTTATTTTATTCATTTCTTCCCCACTTTTCCCAGAGGCTTTTACTGAGAGACAGTCTTAGATGGCTTCAGCTGTATACTTTCCCTTCAGTCCTGATCTCTTTAGTGAGTTTTAGAGTCTCTTCATGAGATGTTGCCACACAATAAGGCTCCCAGTCACCTGAACAGCAGCATTGTGTAAGGACAGCAGCAGTCCTTGGGATGGATTAATTTCACCCTCCACCAACAGCAATTTTAATACTCACAATGCAAGATGAAAGGTAAGAAGCAGAAAAACAAACACTTGGGGGAACCTGACTGCAGGAGAGTCAAGCAGTAAAGGGAGTCTCCTGCCATTTCCCTTTGTCAATATATTCAGTGATGGCAGATCCCCTGCCCTTCACAGTGAGAATGCTGCTACTCCCTGCTGAATGGGAAGTATGCAAGATAAGAGATCCTGACTATTGGGTTGCAGGCTGTACATGACTCCCTAATCCTTTCAGACAAACTGACCAGGTCGCTGTTTTTCTGACGCCTGGATTTGTTTCCTAGCACATACCTATTTCCTAGCTTAGAGGTGTGAAGAAAGCTGGGTTTGATATCTTGAGAGCAGCATGCCAGTACTCCTCAGCCCTTCCCAATCCCTCTATCTCAAAAGCAGAGCATTGCTGGTGGAGTGCCATCCTGACCAGCTGGCCCTCTCAGCACTCTTTACAACTGTCTATTATCTTTGTGTGACCTTCACAGCACTAACCAAGTGCAGAGAGGACCAGGCAAACAACTCAAGGAAGAACACTAAAAATATCCCAAACTTGCGTTAGTCACAGGACTGTGGCCCTGCTGAGAGAACCAGTCACTGCTCAGTTGAGCCACAGCCCTGCTTTTCTGCCTGAAAGGGATCTGCACATCAAGTAAGCTCAAACTCTTTCATTTGGGTTATTTTAAAATGGCAGTGAGGAAACACAGATCTCTACTGCTGAGTTTTGTCCCATGACCAAACCAGAGTATTAAGAGGCAGCTCACTGATCCCAATCAGCAGTGGCATAATTTAATGTTCAATAGCTTCCTTGTGCCAGTGTACCACCACATCAAAGCTCTGCCACTGTGGGTCATTCTCCTGTGATTTAGTGAAACCAGGCTTCCTCTCACCAGTTTGTCAGAAGACTCTGCAGAGGAAAATATTTTTTCAGTCTTTAATATGGAAAGAAACTCCCTGCAGACACAGGAACCAAGCCATACAACCTCAACACTGAGCTATAGGGAATACCAGGAGCTATTTGGAACAGCCTTCATCAACTGGATTCAGCTACTTAATTCTCATCTGGTTAAAATAAAATGCAGTGTTTAGGATGGATGGGGGCTAAAAAGAACTAAAAAAAATAAAAAAAAAAAAATTTTAAGTTCCTGGGCCATGTAGGGTTCCAGGGATTAAAGGGCAAGCAAAGCATCTAAGACATGGAGATTTGACAAATGGATATGAAACACAGTGAAAAACAACTTTTCTGTTAACATGAATGGTCACCTGCAAATGAAACCCTTTCATGACTCACAGAAAAGCTGGCTATAATAAATAAAGCATCTGTATTTTCCCCTCAATTTTAAGCACACCACTCACAGAAACACCAGTGAATTTCTCAGGTACACCAGACTTAGGTGCTCTTTTAATAACCTGCAACAAAGACTCCCAGCAAACCCACAGGCAGCTCAGAGGAACAGGAATGTGTGGGTGCAGAGGCTTTTCCCTGTGGCTTCCCCACCAGCTGGTGCTGTGGAAGGGAGGGCTAAGGGCAGCTGCTGTAGGACATAAATAGGCAACAGCTGTTTGGCCATATGCTCGATGGGTTCCAAAGGGTTAAACTCTGTCACCATGCAGAAGCACACAGGCCCAAAGCAATAGCCCTGCCTCTGTCTGCAGGATCACTGCCTCCATCCTTTGGGGTATGGGTGGGGGAATGAGAGGGGAAAACATTGTCTCTCAATTTCTTCATATTTCATTTCAAACACAAAGGCAAACCTCTGAGGGAAGTGAAAACTATAAGCCATTGCTCCATGCTATTTGTCATGTGCAGGCACTGATGCAATGCTGCTCACATCAGTACTATTTCAGACCAACAAATTCAAGTGCATTTCAGTGCATGGTGACAGTCATCCTCAAATACAAGAGATACTTCTTGCTGCCTATCACTGCATAGCTGGAAGCATCTCCAAACCCCAGAGCAGCTTGCTGCTCCACTGCATGTTTATAGCACACAACTGAGCCTGGCAGGCTCAACTACCATTTCCCTACAGAGGTTTGAGTTTGCTTGGCACTCTTCTCCTTTCGGTGGGCTGGCAATGACCTTCCTCTGCCTCCCACCATTGTCCACAACACTCCAGTTTTGGTGGAAACAATCTCCTGACTGGGGCATACAAAGGCAGCAGCTCTTTCTGGAAACAAGCTGCTCAAGAGGAGTTAAAAGCAACCACAAACTGCAGCTCTACAACAAAATCTAAAACACAGTCTCAGCCTGGCCTTCCTGTCAGCCACAAGCATAAGGAAAGAAGCATTTTGGGGGAATCCTCTCAGACTGGGATGAGACAGACTGACCCACTGGGTACACAGTTATGGCACTGTATGGAGTGTTTAGACAGGGGCAGAATGAAGCCTGAAGTGGTTTTTAAACAGTGAACTTTATTAATTCTCAAATCCTTCCAACCCTGTTGCAAGGATGGCTTATGTGCTGTTTGTTGAAGGAACTTCCTGAGCTTTGCTGTTCCCATGGGGCTGGAATGGGGCAGACTGAGTTGCTGCCACAGCACCCCACATCCAGCTATGGTGACTTACCATCCCAAATAGTTTGCATTCTGCCTCTAATGCCAGGAACTCATTTCTCTCATCATAGCACTCATGCAAGATTTAATGAAGACACACACCACACCTGAAAAGAAGTGACTGAAAGAAAGGGGTGAATTATTTAAACTGCCGGTGTCTCTCTTTTCCCATCAACTGCAATCATACAAATGTCCTCCTCTGATACAAACCCTTACCAGTTAACCAAGTACCACATTCCTGGAGCATAGACCAGGAATGAACTCTGCTTCTTCCAAAACCAGTTCTGATACAAACATTCAAAAAAAAAAAAAAAAAGGCAACACAACCAGCTGTCTCCCAGAGCACTGGAGCAAGACACACGGACAACACAAACCACTGTACATTAACAAGAGCTGCTATTTCTGGTACAAGTCTGGGCCCCTTGTTTCCTTTGGCCAATTATGATAATAGTATTTGGCAACAGTACCAGGACTAGTACAAAAACAAAACCAAAATGTTTATATAGAGAATCAGCAGCACATTTGTAACCTCTGCAGATACAGATCTCACCAAGCCCGTATCATCCCTACCAGGGCTGAGAAACTGAGAGCACAGAAGAAACCCAGAGCAGCAGAAGCAGAGTTAGGGGCTTGCAGGGGCAATGGGCATCACACCATAGATTTACCCCCAAGTAAAGCAACTCCATCCTGACATTCCCGTACATGCCAACTTCAGCTGCAGAGAAAATCTTAAGGATAAAACACCATGCAAAGCAGCACTTTGAATGACCAGGCAGAAAGTCTGTTTTCCCTGTTTATCACCCCCACCTTAGCATAAACTCTGGTATGTGGGCCAAAATATCTGTTAAAAAACAGGATGGTAAATAGTACTGTGATGGTCTTGTGAAAGAAGCCACAGGAAAATGGCACATGTAATGGTTAGCATTTGGCTAGGATTTTCCCATTTACTCCAATGATTTCACCTCTGTGAAAAGATCCCATTTATTTCTTTGGGCTATATCAGGAACATTTTATCTTGTGACTTCTTATGACAAGCTGTAGTCATAATGTCAAAGACCACAGAAGCCAAAATGGTGATTCCCAGGAAGAAGATAAGCAAGCTCCTATTTTTCAGGTACTGTATGAGAGATTTTAAAGTCGCTGGTACAGAGAAGCCATTTGCTAAATCTGGTCAAGACAAACTATGTCATTCATAAGTGTGACTACAACAAAACTTTCAGTCCCAAAATTAATGCCAAAATGCAAATAAATAAATAAACAAATAAAAGAAAACATATAGTATAGCATGAGGTGGGGTTCTCATGCAGCAAGTGCAGTAGCTGGAGAAGAACAAGGATAGTATTGTAGAAATCACCTAATTACATAAATACTCACTTCCCTGTCACTACTATTTCACACTATTTGCTGTGTTAGCACAATAAACAGAACATGAAGTTCTGCAATAAACACTGGTGCTATTTATTCTGGTGCCTTCTCTATTTCAGATGTAAATACACCCATGATAATACAATCACATGAGAACTATCCAGCTTTCTAAGCCTTTTCCCTGTCCCTCTGAGGTTACGGGTACCTAGCACAAATAATTTTGACAAAACTGGATTGTCAATAAAGTCATGGCACCAAATCTGTTTATCTATAATCAGGCCCTCCACAGGTATTTTTCCAAAGCCACGTCCTTAATCAAGTGCAGCTCTTTTGTGTATCTTTTTGAAAGTTAAAGGTAATGAAATTAACTGCTGTAAGTGCATGCACCAGGCACACTCACCACCCCTTACAGAGGAGACAATTATCTTCAGCAAGCTAGGCAATTCAAGAAAGAATACTGGGTATATTAATCTGTGTAAAGCAAACTCTGCCAGTCTGTAGGAAGCAAATAAGATGGTTAGATACCTAAGCTTTATTCTTTCTAAAATACTGCGAGTTCATACTCTCCCCAGTTTCACTAATCATGGTGAAGGAGAGTTTATTATATTTAAAGGAACTGGGAACTGTTTCACCAGCTAAGAGCCTCTCAGGAGGGAACAAGTCAGGCTACAGACAGCTGGCATTAGCCACTCGGCAACTGCACTTATGCATTTGGGAGAACTGAAGCTGAGCTTCTTGGAGAGAGGCAAGGACTTTCTCTGGATACTTCATGAACTGGCCAGTCTCAGCAAGTCAAGGATGATACACTTCCATGGAAGCCATACAGCCTATTTTAATCCTATTGTAAGAATCCAGCAGAATTTCCTTACAGTTGGTTGACATCAACAGGATGCAGCTTTCTGCTAGCAAATGCAGGTTACCTCTATCCAAGGGATATCTTCCAGAACACGTTTTATGCCATTCATGCACTCACATTTAGATTAATGTATTCCGTGTGTCCCATTGTTCCTCCACAGCTTCCTTCCCAGGAGTTCATTTTCCTCTTGGAAATAGCCACAGGAAAATAAATTTCTCTTTCAGAATTGAAGGGATATTCAGCAATTAATTCATAAAACAGGAGACCTATTTGAACCCTCCCTTTTCAGTTTCTGAAAATAGTTCTTTTCCTTTCACAAATTAACTAACTGGGCAGTAAAAGAGGGGATTGTTTTTTTAGTAAACTACTACTGGAATAGTTACAACTGTATCAATGGTTATCAAGTGTACCTTTTTATGGCTGTGAAAAAGCAGTTCCAAATTCCAGAATTAATGCTGTTAGTAGACACTTGTTTGGCTTGAGAATTAAATAAGAAAATGTAAGCTTCCAAGTGGCTTTCAATTTGAGGCTTGGGTGACTAATTATGTATTCAGATGCTGCTTGTTTTAGTATCTACTTGATTCCCATTCTCTTTCTGTGGGAAAGAGATTCAAAATACTTTGGAAGAAAGTTTTCCTGACTGTGAAATAGAACTTTCTGATGCAGTATTTAAAACGGAAAATTTAATTCTACAATTAGAGCAACATAAACTAATCTGCTTCTTGGCAGAGAAAGCAAAAACATTTCTGGTTGCAACATGTGGAAATGGATAATGACAGTGAAATCTCAACTGCACCCTAATCCCCCCTCCTTCTTAATACTAACTGCACCACCTCAGCATTACCTTACTTCTGATAAAATGTATGAAACTGAAAATGAGCTACATGAAATGCCAAAGACCCCCTTCACTGAAATATCAAGGATTTCAGATCCAACAAAATATTGAGAGGAAGGCTGGGAAGAGACCAAGTTCCATGGGAAGTTGTAAATTAATTTGAGTTTACATCAAAGTAGAAGGATTGAACATTCCTTTTACATATCTGGGAAGCCTCCAAAGTAATCCCAGAAGTTTTTATTCTTCTTCAGTACGGTAACAAATGCACTCCCATGCACAAATGATGTGAACCTTGGCCTTCCCTTCAAGCTCTGGTTTTCAGATGTGTCAGAGACTCCAGAAACCTATTTTTGGTTGTTCAACAAGTATTCAAAACTAAAAGCAGACACCCATTATACCTACGTGGGTGTGCAAATATAGCAAACACACTTTTTTGCAGGGACTTGTCTCTGGAAAAAATGTAACCTAAACATGTCTGTTACTGGTTATTTCACTGCAAATAAGTTTAATACACTGCTATAATTAAATGAGTAAGGCAGAACAAACAAGCCATTTAATTCTTTAAAAAACTTGTTACCACTAAATTCATATTATCTGTTTAACTCTTACTTCTTCCATCCCCACATGAGGTTATATGAAACTTTTCAACCCCTCTTTTCCTCCTGTTTAAAATGTTGATAGTTTTGAGCTTTTGCTGTTGTGTGGATGTAGGGAATGAGAAGTAAAAAAAATGTGTGTAGTTTTAATTGCACAGTTACAGATTCACATTTTACTTCCACAAAGACTAAATTACAGCATTTCCCCCAAAGACTAAAGATACAGGATGTTATACTGGGCATTCATGCAGCTCTATAGATTGTCATGTATTGCTAAAAATGGCACCAGCAAACATGGGTGTGGCACCAAGGCATGCTCTCAAAGGGGGACTTAGTAAAGCCACATCTCAAGTGCGGTGAGCAACAGCTCACTTCCATTGGCAACAGCTTGTGCTTTACCCAGGAAAAGGCACATCAAGGTTTGAATTTTAAATCTTTATTTATAAACTTTCTAAAAACACATGTGAACCAACTGAGCCAGACTTGATTTTCACAGATCAGAGTTGGAAAGACCTTCAAGATCATGTGTTCCAGCCATCAACCAGCATCACCACCATCACCCCCTAAACCAATCCCAAGTGTCACATCCAGATGGCTCTTGACCACTTCCAGAGATGATGACTCCACATCCTCCTTGGGTAATTTATTCCAATGTCTGACCACTCTTACAGAGAAAAAACCTTTTCTAACATGGAATCTGAACCTTTCCTGGCACAATTTAAGGCCATTTCTCCATATCCTTTTACCTGGGACATGGCAGAAGAGACCGACCCCTATCTCACTACAGCCTCCTTCCAGCTATAGGGACGGGGAGGTCCCCTGAGCCTCCTTTTGTCCAGACTAAACACCACCAGCTCCCCCAGCCACTTCTCATAAGAGCTGTTCTCCAGACCCTTCACCAGCTCCATTGCCCTTCTTTGGGCACACTGCAGCACATTCATGTCCTTTCTGAACTGATGGGCCGAGAACTGGACACAGCACTCCAGGTGTGGCCTCACCAGTGCTGAGTACAGGGGACAATCACTGCTGTGGTCCTGCTGGTGACACTGTTCCTGATCCAGGCCAGGGTGCCATTGGCCTTCTTGGCCACCTGAGCACACACTGGCTCATGTCCAGCTGCTGTCAACCTGCACCCCAAGTCCTGTTCTGCTGAGCAGCTCTCCAGCCACCCTTCCCCAAGCCTGTAATGATGCACGTGAACTTCCATGAATTTGAAGCTATGAATTTACTGTCAAACTCATCAGTTTTCAGTGCTGATGGGACTGTGTGATGTTAAATACCTCAGAACATTATAAGCATTGCCTATTCCACTGTTTCCTCTCTTGCAATTAAAAAAAAAAAATATACAAACCAAAAAAAAAAACCCCACCCAACACTACAAAACTGTAGAAGTATAAAATGTTCAAATCCAACTAGAATTTTTTTTCTTCTTTCAGGCACCCAGGATGAACTTGGCATTCAAGGCAAGTGAGTGCTAGGACCTGCAGTGAGATTGCTGTCACCTTTACTTCTTTCAACTTTCATTTGAAAGTTCACTTGAATTTTGTTTCCTATTCTGTTCAAACACTGGAAATCCTGAGGTGCTCCTCCCAGCCTCACCCTACTCCCCCAGACACTGCAGAGACCACAGCAACACTCGCATGAATCTGAGACGCTCATGTCATCTCTTGGCACGCATTCCCAGGTCAGCTGTGTGATGCTGCTTCCTCTCAGAAGAATGAGGAAACATTGCCAATCTCTTTTCCTCCTCTCATTTTTAGGCACTATTTCACAACAAGCACAACCCTCATGACATTTAAAAATAAAAATGTCCAACCATCAATTTTCTCTTCCTCCCACCCAAAATGTGTTTGATATGTTTACTCAAATATTTAAATTATGAGGTTTTCCTGTGCCTGATGTAGTCATATTTAAGGTATTGATGGTATTTTTACAAGATACAGGTGTAGTCAAAGTAATTAGCAGTTAAAACAGATTGATCTTTTACCAGTTATTAAGAAACACTGAACAGCACTATTTAAATAGATAACATCCTGCTTCCAAGAAAATATGATTAAAAATGTATGCTAGTGAAAAGGACCTAGCATGTTATTACAAAAAAGGAAACAATGGAAACAATAAGCTCTGCAAAATGGCCTTTTCTAAATAGAGACTGTGCTGAATACAGTGCAGATTATCTGAGAGAACATGCAGATATCACAAAAGAAAGATGAGATAGGAATTTTCACTGTGACAGAGAGGATTTATCGAGAAGTTAAAAAATAAATTCTTTGTCAATTGAGAGAAAATTGCTTGTACAACTCTGGCATTTGATACCAGTTGAACGCTATTTGGATGCTCTGGATTCTCCTTTTTGTCTTAACTTGGTCTGCTTTAGAGACCACACAAACATTCTTCTGCTAGAAGCATTTGTTTCTTGAAGTTATTATTAGCCATGAAGATCTAAAGCAGATCTGTTTTCAGCTACATTCATAGCCCAGATGTGGATATTGTGAAGACTCTGCATGAAGAATCAAAGCCAAGATTTCAGAATCCTGTACAAGAGACCCACAGGAGATGAAAAGAAGGCTGTCTTCAGCATTTTCATCCTACAAGCTATTTATGGGACTATGACTTCATACTTTTTTGTTCTCAAGTAGCACAGATGTGCTGTATCAATTCATAGATTTGGGAAAAGACGTGTAGAATGAGAGTAAAGAAAAAAAAACCCTCAAGTTGCAGCAGTACAAACATGGAACTGATAGGATGTGCTTTACTATTACTGGGGCAGATTGTTTATTCACTTAAATACCTGACCGTCGTTTGTCTTAAGACATTCTGAAGCCAACAACAATAAAAACCTAGTTTTATGAAACAAGCTGAAAAACATGTTATTTTGTCCCTGTTCTCAGCTTGTTTAATATGCAGGAATAAAAATCCTGCCTGAATTAGCAGAGTGCCTTGCTTTTGACTTGTATGTTATCTGCGTGGTAGCCATTTTGCTGAAGATTTGTTTGACTTTTAAATCAAGCACTGTCACTTTTAAACACCACATCCTGTCTTCAGAACTCAAGAGAGAAAAATTTAAACAAAATCTGAATATTATGGTTAGACTAAATTTTCCTGGGTCTTCTCCTGCTTAAATGATTATATGAATCTGCCCCCTCTAAGAGTGAAGATATTAGTAGGTCCAGGAGATTGACTTGCTGTGTGGTAAAACAACTTCCAAGTGTGCTAAAGAGGGTGTAGTAAAATTCCTTATTGTAGCTGTAAGTTCGCAATACCTTCTGCCAATAATGTTTTTGGGGAAAATGCTTTATAAAGCAACCAGTAAAGTTGCCCTTCCTATAATTTTTCATTTACATACCACATTACCGTCTCCTTTGCATACATGAAAATTCTATTTGCCACCAACTGAAAAACATACAACATCCAAGGATAAAGATCAAAATGCATGATGAATTCAAGAATTTGCATTGGGATGTCCCTGAACACCAGGATGCTGCCCCAGAAATTCTCCTGATTCACTTGAGTCTCCTACTGAATATCATACAGCATAACAGAGTCCCAAACAGATCTGCAAAATTTTAAGGAAGACATTTTCAATGCACAGGCCTTATTCCATTCAGTGGTACAAATCAGCAAGGGAGGTTCCTTAATTAGGAAGCGCTTAAGTTTAGGATTCCAATAATCATCTCAAAGGGCCACAGTCATCTGTTTATTCCAGCAACTACAAAAATGAACCTTATATGTGCATTATAGTGTATAATTTACAGCATATAAGAGTTTTAAAAATATTTGCTCAACAAGTGTGAACACTCCCCCAATTGTCCCACTTCCACTCAAATGAGGTTCGCTAAGAAAAACCTTATTCATAGGAATTAATAGCCAAATATCCAGTCTACTCCCACAATTAACAAGTAGCCTCAGTCAGCATCTGTGCCATAAACCTGTCTCTGGAGGTTTATAAACAGGCCCCTGTATGTTTTAATTTGAATGAAATATGTCTGAGCTATAAGAGATGCTCGTACCAGTAAGAACTACTCGAAAACTGCAAGACACGTGTTTTGCATTGCATTTACAGAAACAAAACAGTGATGCTTTAAAAGTCATGGATCTGCTCTGGACTAAATTTGCATGCTTTTGATTACTTCTGCGGTGTAGCTGTCTCAGGAATTGAGGAGTGAAGGGTTCTCAAGCTGTTATTCTGATGGTACCAGTCACATGAAGTTCTCCTTCCTCCAAGACAAGCCTAGCCACACACAGTGCTGAGGATACAATCACAATGTTTCACAAGTCTTGCAATTAGAAAGCTCATTAAACATACTGTTAACTATTAACCTGCAGCTAGTGACCTGCAATGGCATTGTCATTCAGATTCCATGCCCCTCATCCAGCTCTGAATACAGTCTAAGCCTCATCTTGTTTTCAGTTGACAAGATCAGTGCCTTGACAAAGCTCAAAGCAGGGCAGATGTATGGGTCTAGCACTAACACCTTCTGCAGAGCATCCCATTTAAAGTAAAACACTGAGCCTCAATCCTGAGATATATACCTCTGTAGACCTGTGCAATTCCATCTTTGACCAACAGCTCCTCTAACCACTAGGATCACCACAGTTTACTGCCAAAGAGTTCCCTGCATGCCAGAAGCAACTTACCATGGAGGAGGATCCTACTTGTCTCCTCAAACCTTGCACATAGAGAAAGATAGTAGTATGATAATGGGTATGCTGCAATCCTCCCCATTTTACATACTGTCTTGGTCCACCATTTTTTCCTGCTTATTACAGTCATTAATCCAGAAGGTCCATGAAGGCACCATCATTTCCATCAGCTAACTTCCAGGAGTTACACATCCTTTCAACAAAGCCTTGGAATAGCTCATTTTCAGCCCTTTTACAGCAGATGTCAGGTCATACCACCTGTAGATTTATGACCCACTGGGAACATGATGGAAGACACTTGAAGGTTGCAGCCTGGGGCACAGACTAACTGCCCAGGTCACAGGAATTGGATATAAACCAGAGATGTACCACTGAAAATGTTATAGCTTTAACAACAAAAATATGATGCTTGCCATTCAAAGACAGGCTCTAAAGAGAGTAACTATGGGACTGGTATGCAGGAGGAACAAGTAACCTTAAGATATCATTGCAAATGTGATATAACAAAAGTATTTCCTGACAGTCTGGCAGTTGCATAGAAGCACTAGCAAATCTGCAAAGGCTAAGACTGTTTACTTCAGATATAGTGGACACATCCAATAGAAGTGGTCTAGAGTGCAAATCGAAATTCCAAGTGACAAGCTGCTGGATAGCTGTTGCAAAATCATCTGTTAATTCTTTCAAGTCTTGTCAAATAGAAGATCTCTCAGCCTCTACCAAAAGAAAAATCATCTAGCAGTAGTTGATATAATTAAATTTAATGCAATAAAAAAATTACCCAAACTCTAAGACCAGCTCATAAATATGTAAATGTCATTGTTATGAAAAGACTAGTCAATCAACTCTATGAAGAGATAGTGAGATATTAACTTCTTTTTATTGGTAAGTGTCCATCACTTTTGCCCAGATAGTTGAAACTGCAATTTGCAAATACACAAAGCTAGCTGAATAAAGACCAGCATCTAATTTCTCTCCAGCTAAAAAAAGAAATGAATGTAATCAGCACATTTTCTCTCTAGATGAGAATGACAAATACAGTCACTAATGCATTGTGCTGCATTTCTGGTCTTACAGCTGCTTAAAGCCTCTACTTCCAAAAAAAAAAAAAAAAAAAAACAAAAAAAAAAAAAAAAAAAAAAAAAAAAAAAAAAAAAAAAAAACTGTCTCCAAAGTAGACAGCTGTGAATGTAACATGCCCTATGCAAATGTTTTCAACTTTAAAAGAAAACCACTTTCCTCACTGCCTAACTCCTTCTTGTAGTGCAAATCAGGAGGAAAAGGGAAAAGAGACAGCATGCTTAGACTCCTTCTTTCTGTTATTCCAGGAAGCTGTTTGGGAAAATAACTGCTCAGGCTCCGCATTTCAGAATAGCATCAGCTCCCCCAGCCACTGGCAAAGGGCTTCCCCTCAGCCAAAGATCATGCTGCACCCACGCACTCTTCAAAGCTCCTCCTGCTGATCCTCATGACCATTCCTGGAAATTGTTATTTGTGCAATCCAAAGCACAGCTCCAAGTACATCTCCCTGGTCAGAACAACACATGCCTAACTGTTATAAACCACTCTGCACACAGTGTGAGTGAACCCATGCAGCTCCAAGGCATTTTGTAAACAAGCAGACATGCTGCATAACAGACAAAAAAGTTAAACAGCACAGGGCCTAGGAGTTTAAAATGCATACAGGACATCACTGACTTGATTACGGCAATCATCATGTTTTATTTTTCTTTTTTTTTAATACTTAAGGTTACTTACTGTACTTATCTAGCTTCAAAATGTCAGAGCATAGGCACAAAAATGGGTATTAACCACATACATAAGCAAGCAATGCAATATGCTGCTGCTTTTCTTCTCTTTATATATTTTACGCAAATAACACTTGCAACTTTTCTTCTACTTTTCCACATCTTCTAGACAGCAGAGGACAAACCAGCAACATGGGAAGAAAGTACCTAAAGACTGAACATGCTGGCAGGGAATCACCTACATTTATCCCTTCAGCCTGATGCAATTTCAACTCTTACACTTTCACAGCCTTCTGGCTAACCAGTAAGGTGGCAGAATCTGGAGGAAAGCTATCTTCAGTTAGTCCTGTTATTTTTTATTCCTGCTCTCATTTTCAAGCAAATAGCCTGCAAAAAAAATCTCCACAAAGCCTCACCACAGATGGCAGTTTGGCATTCTCCAGCCAAGCTCACACCTGCAGCTTCCATGACCGCTGCTGCAGCTGGGCTTTTTGTCTCCTCTCACTGACAAAAACTGCAAAAAAACGCAAGTGTTAAGCGACCCACTACCACCATCCATTTCATTAATTAACTAAGTCCATAGGAAATCAAGATGCAAGCCTCTGCTTTTGGCTCTGCTCCCACCGACACAGCTCTGCTTATTTCACAGGAAGGGGTAACCTTCGGGCAGTTTGGGCACAGAATCATTTGCCATGGGGAAATTCCAATCCACAAGAGGAAGGAAAAAAAAGCATACAAGACTGACAGTTCTGAAGAGGACTTCTGTCACCAATACCAGTGTGAGCCACAGGAACTCTGTGCTGAACAGGTCACGAGCCCTGTGAGGGCAATGACCCCCAAATGGGAGCCACCAGTCTCTCCACAGCACCTTACCCTCTCCTAGCCATGACATTTCACTCCAGGCCATGGCTTGGTACAGCCCATGAGCACCAGCACAGTCATGTCATAGAAGGTGGTATGTTTTCTTGCACACTCTGAGTTGTGGCAAGACAATCTCTCCCTGTCTGTGAATTTTATGCAAAACCCACAGATGACAGACATAACAAAACCCTAAGTCTCTATTTCCTTCAGAAATCCAAGCAAGACTTCTTACAGGTACTAGTTTGATTAAACTTTTTTCTACATATATATTTATACAAAGAAGATGCACCTAGAGCATTTCTAGCACACCTGCACTCCAGAAACGCTGCCTGTTCCCACGCCTCTCTGTGCCAGAGGGCTCCAGCCACGGCTGTGTCCAGCACAAGGCTTGCAGCAGACTAAGCCCTGACCAGCCCTCCAGAGATAATCAGGTTAGATGATCTAATGGTCCTCCTGGTCCTTAAAAAGAAAATTAGCTGTGAATCACTTTGATGCTTTGAAGCCCTGGTCCAGTTTCTCCCACAGACAGAGACCAGCCACTGCAAGATGAAACTCAAATCAAAGCCAAGTTTTACTTCTGTGGTCAGCAGCACAGACATATTTCAAAACCAAGGTGAAGCAGATGACCAGAGGAGAGAGGTGAAGTCAGACAGGCTTCTTTCTGTCTGTGCGACAGGGAGGCATTCAGTTGGCTAAGAAACAAAAGGGTAGGGCAACAAAGAGCCTGAGAGGCTTTCTGGACTGATGCTTTCCATAAGTAAATCCTAAAATGGCAGCCACTGGTCCCCACTATTCATACACTCAGTCATTCTTATCAAAGAACAGTTCTCACATCAGCTGGGCAAAACTTTGCCTCTTGCACAGGTAACTGAATAATCCTCTAATCTTGCTTCAGCTTAATACTTCATAAAAGATTTTTAAAATAAACTCTGAATTATGCACTAGATGGCTATTAGCAAGGACAACCCAAGAGGCTTTTTTCTAAGCTTAGATGCTACTTTTTTTCCAAGATTGACCTGTCCAGTTGTCCATACTAAAGTGGCTCACACATATTTAAATCATGCAAGGCCATCACTGCTAAGTGCTTTCACAGAAAGCTTCCCCAACAGAATTAATTAGCTGATAAATTATATTGAGAACATATCCATCAAATGCTGCTCATGTTTGTGCCAAAGCAACTCTACTCCTACTCTTCCATCAGCATAAATGAGTCTAAAAATAGCTTTATAAGAATATTAAAATGGGTTCCATTATAGCTTAAACTACTGAGAAGACTTTGACAACTATTTCCACAAAGCAAACTCCCTGTAGACCCTTTTTAAATATCCTAAAAAGAGTTGCGGCTCTACCCACAGAATTGAAATCAAAAACAAGTTAACAGAAAACAAAAGAGAAGGTAAGTTATTACAAATAAAGTGTTCATTGCTGCATGGAGAGGTCTTTATTCAAATATATTGCATGTAGGAAATCTTATTATTGTGTAATTAAACCCTGAACTAATATGGCCAGGGAAGTGGAGCCTTAAAAACAAGGCTTTCAGGATTGTCTAGTTTGACACCTTCTTTACATGGCAGAAACAAGTTTGTCTGCCTTAATCCTTCCTCTAGAACCACTGACAAAGGTCTATATGTGCTGCAAGAAGAGCACGTGAAGTTTTCAGGGATCAAGAAAAGAGTAATATAACTTCAACTAGGCCTAATCCCATTCAACCAGTCAATACTGCATCTTGCTCATCCCTTGATATTACCAATCCTCTTTCAAAATGAGGCTGTTCTACACATGTTTCTGAATCTTCCATCTTAATGCAAATATGCTGAAAATGCTGCAGGAAACATGCAAGGGCCACAGTCAAAAAGGAGAAAGCATAGAAACCCACAGACATTGAAAACAAAAAACCACAGGTAAGCCTCTTTCCAATAAAAACAAACAATGCCCTCTGCAAAGCAGAACTAAGTGAACCAGAGAAGGAAATCCAGACAGAGCATGAAACACCAGAAAACAAGTTACCCCAGACTTCCTTTTTAAAAAGGAAAAGAAAGTAGGAGGAGTATCAAGCTATTGCTGCCCCTTGGATCCTGTAAACAGTTATCCACCTCTATCCACCTGTCCAGTCCCAGTAAGGCTTTGGGATAGTTCTGGGCATGCAAAGCACCATAGCTAGGATCCTAAATAACATTACTGAAGGAATTAGGTACCAGGAAATACAGACCTTCCATTTTTAATGTAATTGCTCTGCAGGATTTACATGTCATCTCACACTGATCTCCAAAGCAGCATCTCACCCAAGATCTCCAAGTAACTTGAACAAACTTTGCAGATCTTAAGACCAAAAGAAATTCTCATTGCTATAGATAGGTCATACAAAATAGATGTGCCTGACATCCAAGTTTTGGGGTCAAACTACCACTTCACATCTCCACCCCAGGGGATGTTGAAACCTCTACAATCCAGGATTATTCTTGGAAGTCTTTATTTTATTCTCCCTTTAAACACAACTAGATCTCCCTTTAACTAGAAATCATTGCAATTATGTAAATTGTTGTTATCGCATTGCTGCTTTTCAAGAACAAAAAAAAAAATTATAAATTTTGTGTGTCCAGTTACTGAAACTATTGTTTGAGGCAAAATATGTCATTACAAGAAAAAGCTAAAGAAGAGACTCCTGTTTGCCTTGTGTCCCTTCAACCCTTCCTAATGGCTGGAAGCAGTGAATCAAAGGTAAAATGAACTGACTTGCCCCAGTTTGTTTCCATGCAACTTAAAGCTGCATCATCAATCTTTAATGTTTACTCCCTTTGGTCACAAGAAGCTTTTTATATGCTGAATATGTTTCATCTAAGAGACCTTTTCTCTTAAAGAAAGCAATTCATACATCTTTTACCTTATGGGTACACCTAGAGGGCACAAATTTTGAGTCCAGCTTCCTTTTAGAAAGAAAAAAAAAGAAAAAAAAAAAAAAACACAAAAAAAAACCCACACAAAAACCCCACATGTGAAACAAAGTTGAAACCAAACTTTGACTAACTTGAAATAAACAAAAGTTAAGCATTAACAAGAAAACATACATTGCTTTATCCATGACGATCACGACCTCAAAAACTGAACTCTAGAGAGGCTGAAATTCAGACCAATTTAAACAGATTAGGCAATAGTTTTCATTAACCAACCTAAGAGGACAGGACAGACTTCTTGCCACTTAGGCTCAAAAATCCCTTAGCAATATTCATGATGGGCAGATGGGTGCTTGTACGTTACTCTGAAGGCATTAGCTTTTTTCCTGTGAGAGACCCCATGAACCCTAACATAAAGCCTTAACAAGAAAGCTTTATTCTAACAAGTACGTTCGCTTTAAAATACTCAGATCTAAACTTTAAGCTTAATTACACTGTGCATAAAGTCACCCTAAAGTAACATCTCAACCTACTTCTTCATTGTCTCTAGAGATGCACAGCCCAAGTTTAGTACTTTCACCCTACCTGGGAACACACATGAACAAGGCTTTTTCTCCCACTCCTGATTTTGAAAGGCATGTTAAATTAGTAAGGTTGCCAACAAAGAAAACAGGCAGCCACTTCAGAGAGCACAGCTACAACACTTGTCAAAGTGCAGCTTGAGAAAAACTGAGTTTACAGCTCTGAGTGAAGCCGGTCTCAAGCTCACAATGAAAGATTAAAATCTGTTCATCTAAATCAATTATCTGTCCTGAGCACACATTATGCACTTGAACCCAACAGTCTGGGGAGGGCTCTGCATCACAGTACACACTCAGTGACAACACTCATTTCCCCAGCAGCAAGCTACATTTCAGCTTAATAGCTAAAACATTCCCTTGACTATATTCATATTCAAGGCTCCTGCCTCTGCAGCAGCTCCAGAAGAGCTACACATGAACTCTTTACCTTTGAACCAAAGTGACTGACACTCACACAGAGCTGCTATTCTCCATGCAAGACAACCTAGATTTAAAGGATACACAGTCACAACAGCATCCAATGGAAATGTGCTCTATTGGACTACAGTGATTTTGCAAACTAGCAGAAAATGAACAAGCATTTTAAAACAGGGATAATCCATCACAATATGCACTTTAAGTATTTACTAAATGTACTTTGGATTTAATTTATTTATAATAACTCAATGTTCTGGACTTCCATCACTATATTGTGTAAATATAATGAAGTCATACTCTAAGATTCTCATTTCAGCACTATACTTAGTACTTGCTTGAAAGAAAAGATTTTTTTTACTTCTACACAAGGACAAAGGAGAAGATGATTTCTCAGCAACATGAGTCATTATATTCTTAAATGATAGTTTCCAATCCTACTTCTCAAGCTGTAATCTGGTCATATCTCAGTGCCAAATTATCTCAGATTATTCAAATGTATCATTACTTCCTTGACGCAAATAGTTTAATCCAGTAATTTATCTGGTTTTTTTAAATCACTGTAATACTTTTACTATGGGCTTGCATACGTAAACAGTGAATATAAAAGATGACCTGTCCGAATAGATTTTTTTTTAAATAAAATCCCTTGCATCTTCATGGGTATGTACCAGATGTCTCCTAAATATTCTCAGCACAATACACTCAGCTCCTCTTTGTCCGCCATACATTTCTTCCTCTCCACACTCACTTTCCTCAGCCTGCTCCAGCATCCCTAAATACCAAACGAGTAAGAGGCTGCTTTGAAGGTGGCCAAGTCAAGGCTCTCCTTGAGTTGGCTGAGCAAATGGCACTCCTTGTGTGTACAGGTACACAGGACTTACAACTTCACCCTCTCCTCAGGGATGCTCGGCTTCTGGGGGGGAAAGGACTTGGAAGACAAGCACATCTGATATATATCTCCTTTTCTAGCACAGTCAGGAAAAACAACTTTCAGTCATACAAAACGACATCTTCACATTTTAGACTATTTCATCAATGCCCCAAGTTTACTTTAGTTTTCAGGCTTAACCTCATCACAATTTGGGAAACTACTGGGTTAGGGAAAAAAGAGACCAAACCATTACTGCCTGTCTAAGTCCAGTTTCTGTACTCAAGAGGACTTGTCTGGACAGCAAGCACTGTTCTGCATTCCTTTCTCACCTCCATCACATGATTCAAGTTTTTAAAGTGACCCTAAATAGAAGATTCAGTTTCATTTCCATGCACCTGACCCCACTATGCCTTTCTGGACTAAATGCAAATGGTGCAAACCAGGCTTTGCATATTGCCTGACAAGCTGAAAGCCTACAGTCTCTACAAGCCAAGCTTCAACACTCTAACTCCTGCTTAACCCTGCAAAACCAAATACATTAAGCAGGTGTATCTGGGCCTAAGTAAGGACAAAAGCTGGTCCTGCAGATGAAAACACATTAGCAATGCTATTTATCATGCTCAGCAGAACAAGTACCACCTCTGCTTCAAAACAGAATAATGGCAATACCAAAGGCTGTTACTCTTGGGAGAAAATGGACCCAGTTCCCAGGCCTGTCTTTCACTTTGGGGTGGGCTGAAGTGACTCCAGGACATAAACACTCATTGATGTATTCTCCAGTGCTTCCATTTGGCAGCTATGCCAAGGGAGGGGAGTGCTGTTAGAGAAAAAGACATCCCCCTTCCTCACCTCCAACTCTATTCTGCAGAATGCCTATTTTTAGCCCTCAGTGTACATGCCAGGGTGCACAGCGCTACTACTGTAGTAATGGCAGCCACAAACCTGACTGCTTGTTTGTCATCCATCAAGTACTCGCACGGGGTTGCATCAGAACTGCAAAACAGGCTCAAATACAGCTCCAAACTGAAGTCCCAGCCAGCTCCTTGATATTAGTTACTATAGAAACCAGTCCCTCAGCACAGGCGCTCACAGCAGGAAATCATGCAGATTTCAATTTTACATAGTAATAAATGCTGCAGGAGAGGAGAATTTCACAACAACTGCAGGGGCTGATTGTACAGACCCAGACCTCTTCTACTCCATGACACTGTGGATGAGCGTGCCCACACACACAGTTGCCACTGCTCCTAGTTTTGAAGTGGTTTCCACAAAGCCTGAGTTGGGATGGCTGCTGGAAAGGTGGTTGCATTTTTCAATGGCTTCATTAGACTGGAAAACATACTCGTTTTTACATGTAAGAAGTCCACGTGAAAACAACAAAACGAGCACCAACTGCAAAGCAGTAGGAAGATTTAAGCATGTATGTAAGTACAGAGAGTCCAAACATTTTACAGGAAGTACTGTCAGGTCACCCAGGGCTCCTTTGGAAACAGCCCATCTTCCTTTCCTTCTCCACCCTGTCCAAAAAAACAACCTGAATGGAGGGCAGGTCACAGATTAATTCGTAGAAAAAAACTGTTGTAGAAAACACAAAGACAAGAGGGAGGACTCTGACCCCTGAAATGAAACAGTGAGGTAATTATATTATTTTAACTTTTCAGAAGTAGTTCTACAGGTTGGACTCCATCATGCATGGGAATGGAAGAGGAAGATACACAGCACAATGCACTTCTTGTCCCAGGCAGACCTTATTTTTATACTGAAATTCAAGAACCAGTGGGGACTCTTCCCCACCTCTCTAGATGAGCCCATAAGCCTGAACAGGGCAGGTTTTACTACTTCAACCAGGGAAGAAAAGAGCAGAGAACTGCTTCACTGAAGAAAACTAACGTGAAAGGAGGAGGGAAGGGGTGAACAGCTTGCACAGCAACAGGGACAAACATTTGTGCTGGCAACACCCGACAAATCATCAAGCAAACAGAAGGACAAGAAAATGAAGGAAGCTGGTCTATTTTTAAGCAAGACCTCATTATTACCATGAACATGCACTGCTTCCCGCTTGCAGCAGGTATGCAAACACGATATCAATCATATCGCCGAGTAAATCAGCTGGCAGTAGAACACTAGTTTGCATGGACACACACAGAGTGAACATATATATATGATCTACGGTCCTGACACCTACGAAAATGTGTGGAAGAGCATCCTTCTGGGAGGCAGCCTGAATTGTGGAGAGCAAAAAAAAAAACCTGTTAGACAATGCAAATGTCACTGCTGCTTCTGAAAATTACTTTTGTTACTGATTTTGTTAATGATTAGATGGAGTTCATTGTTATGGACACTCCACTTGCAATTAGTCTGCTGCAGCTTGTAATTTCACTTTTTGTATAGCTCTCTAATGCCTTTAGAAACAAACTCGGTTTTTGTTCAGCCAGAGTAGGAATAGACTGAGGGAATTGGAGAAGACCCCCCAAGTGAAAGCATGCATTTAATATCACACCCTTTGCACAAACTGCTTTGCTGATACAAAGGAACTTCACAAGTGGTTCAAGGATATGTGGACTGAGGAGCAAAAAGGTTGAGTTAACTGCAGAACTCCAGTCAGGTCCACACTCACACCCTAGAGGTCTGGCGAGTTTGCAAGAAGCCAGCTGACAGCACCAAATCTAAACTTCACCACTGAGGTGACCAACAAAAGGACAACCCCCAAACCTGAATTTCCAGGCAGCTGTGAGCCACAAAGCATGAGGCCAAAAAAGCTCAGCAACTGCTCTGCAGCCTCCACAGGCTGTTATGGGCAAGGTCCATGAGGAAAGATGCTCTACCCTACTCCACAGAAACCTTGCTTAGGCTGAACTGATTTTCGAATTCTCTTCCCACACCACACAGAACTTCCTTTTCTCTCATATGGCAAATAAAAAATATACTAAATAAAACTCAATGTGAACAGATCTTCAACTACCTTTGCTACCCAACTGGTGACAGATTAAAAATAAATAAGTAAGAGCTGCAACAACTCCCTTGGAGTGATTACTACAACATTGTAACTATGTGCCAACTAGTAATTTATCACATCAAAAGGCTGACTGAATTAGCCTGAAAGGGGATCTCCCACCACAGAAACATGTGCTACACTGGGAAAACCAACCACCAGCCAAAACCTCAGCCTCCACTTTCAAATCCACATCCCACCATCAAAAGGATGCTTTTGCATCTCTGATTCTAAACTAATAAATTATCTGAAGGAAATCCTAGAGCTACTTACAATTTATCCTCATTACTTCCCAAACTGGATGTTTAAGACATTAAAGGTTTGGTTCTGCTGCCAAGATTGAAAAAATTCTTCACAGCTGCAAAGCTAGTATTTAGTTACTGAAGTATAGGTGCTCTGCATGAAGATGCCCACAATGATATAAATTCATCATGTAGCTGGAAACAACAGTCAGTCCATCCATTCCAAGCCTGCAGAAAAACCAGGATCTGATAGTCTATCCTCCTGAAAGCAACATAGTTGTATAGGTAAGGAGAGAGAAAGAACCACAACCAAGTGTATGAAAAATTAACTCTGAGCTGTTCCCCCTCCCCACACTCCCAAAGATTTCCAATTCAGATGACAGTGAGCAGACTTACATTCAGTCATGAGAAAAAAGTCCAGCCACTCCTGCCTTAACAAACCAGCCCACTCCTTGGACGAAGTACTAAAGAAGCTTTTTTGCTTCTTCCTCATTCACCTTTTTTTTTTCTTCCTCATAGAAGCTGGTCTTCCATTCCAATTTTCTATTCAGCACACACAATCACCTGGTGGCTTTACTCCCTTTCCTAACAATATTTCAGTCTCTTAGAAAGCACCTTAGCAAACTCAAAAAAATACTGAGTTGTAGGGCAAATGAAAACTCCACTTCTGTGTCACTCTCTGCATCTGACTATGTAAGTTATTATAGCAATTATTCTTGTCTATTGCCCTGAATATTTCTCCTTAGGTAGGGACAAATCAGCACAAATGTCATTTAAGACCCTGAGCTACATTTTGTCTTGACCTCAAGGAAAAGAAATAAGGCATAAATAACATTTTTAATGTTGCAATGCCTGCACTCACCCAAAGAAAAGACAATGGCCATGTTTTACCGGCAGTGCACCCCTTTCAACCCACTAAATATAAAATCTAGTCATTAATAACCAAACCACTTCTCTTTTATTTGAGCATTTTAGATGTTCACCCAATTTTGACTGCTCCAGCCAAAGAGGCTCACATCAGAAGCAGAGTGCTCAGGACGACACACTTGTTGACAGACATGGACTGACATTTGCTACTGGGCTAGAGAAAGACAGGACCACGGAAACAGTGAATAACACAGCATGGCCTTTGTGATTTTAGTTTTAGCTGTTCTAAAGCAGAATATCCAAGTCCCATTTCTCCAAATGCAACAGACAGGTAATATGCATCCAGCTTCAAAATTATCTGCCAGTGATTCTGATTTTGGTCCTGTGTTTTTAATCATCTTCATGAAAACATAATGGAAGAGTGAATGGTTCATTTAAATACTTTTCTTCCTGAATATTTTATATCTGAAAATCCAGAAAGAAAAAGTCTGGACTGTATTATTTTTCTTCAAAGACTCCACAGGAGGAATAAGGACTTACTACAAAGTCTTATCTTAACTGATAGGAAGCTCAAATAAGGTTTTGCTATTTGAGTATGTGCATCTGAAATTAAAGAGGAGTCAGAAAGACAAAGGAACTCGACAATGAGAATGCCTTCCTCTTGTGACCAGCTTTGTTTTCACTCTGAAATTAGGCACAGATCACCATCACATCTCCCCAGCCCACAGCCAGGAGCAAAGCAGTCTATTTCAAAAATGTTAGACAGTTTTTAGGTCTATTGCAATAGATTGTGGTGTCTTTCTCCCCCCCAGGCTTCACTTCTGTTCCATATTTTTTTCCCTCCATGACAATAAAAAAAATCAATAAAAAACACCTTTCAGTACTGTCCATTACATTTTGCTGTAGCACCAACACTTTACCATACCTGGCTCACACTCTGCCATATTTGCAGCAAGTGAGATACTGGTTCACGAGGCCTAAGCACACTTATTTGGGATATCACAGATAATTCCAGCCCTGTAACTCTTCCTGCAGCTTGGCACCTTGGGAAACCACCTCAATACATGCAATACAGATCCTGGCCAAAATAAAAACGGATCACCCAGACTAAGGACTGTCTGAAGGGTATTTAACACACTACCTGGAGCAACATGGATGTAGAGTCTGCCCAAGAACACCGATCTGCAGCAAAGGTACTATTTTAAGCAGCCTTATTAAACATGAAGAGCAGCCACTGTAGTACCATAGAAAAGCTACCTGACGTAGACATTCACAAATATTAATAAAATTTAATTTTGTAAGCAAAAGTGTAAAACCATATTTACATTTTTGTGTGCTGCTGAAATTTAATGAGGCCTGAAAAATGTAGCACTTTAATCNCTTTAATCTAGGCACTTTAATGTAGCACTTCTTCCACACTGATAAATCCTGCCCATCAAAAGAGTAACATTAAAATTACTATGCTGATTTTGGTACCCTGCTGCTGCTGCATGCCATGCAGGCTGAGTTTTGCTTCCAAATCTACTCAGTGCCCCTTGGTAGCTGGCTGACTATCCACAGTATCCTCCCCAGTCTCAAACCCCTCAGTCCAGCAGAGAGGTTCTTCCATTCAAGTGGAGTTTTCTGCAACTCTGCATTGCCTTAAAATCCTCTCAGACATCTGTAAAATGCAAGAGCTGGAAAACGTACTAGATGTCAGAATTACCAAAGGCAGGGAAAACATACCTCTAGTAGCACTTGCCAAGAGGGAACTTCAAAGAGCATTACAATCCATGGAATCCAACTGGCCAGAGAAAGCTGTGTGATACACTGACATCCTCTTGAAGTGATTTAACTAATCTGCTAATATCAAACACACCTATGTATATGCAAAACCCTTCAATATGAATGAAAAACAAGAAACCACAAGACTTGAGTATCAGCTGCCTCATTAACAATCTCACTTTGAAGATCAATTTAAGCTTGGGTAAATCAAAGCTTTTAGATCATCTTTCCATAAATTTTAATTTACACCTGTGCAGATGCAGGTAGGCAAGTTTGGGGCAGGGTTTTATCCATGGAAGCTGCTGATGGTGTATTAAGTGGATACAGAAGAGGCGTGTGCATATCTTCACATTAATCTCCCTCATAACACAAGGAGGATAGTTACTTTTCACACCTACTTTTTCAAGTTCCTGAGCTCTAGTACTTATCTACAAAAACCATTCAAATGCAGCAGAGGCAGAAGATGACTGGCATACAAAAAGCAAAGCAATTTACACACATCCTTTTACATACTGTTGAAAGTCAACTTATAAACATATATCACATATTAACACACAGTACTTGGGCTGGGCAGTTCTTGCCTTAATAAGAGAATTCATTTTTATTGCACAAATAATCAGGTGAACAGAAATTAAATAAAATTAGATTCCAATTCTTCCATGCTTTAGTTAGAAGTGATACAGGTAAAAACATTCAGAATCTCAAATACTGAAAGAAATAAGCCATGTAAGAAAAGCCTGAACTAAAACTCATGAGCACACATCTCCCCAAAAGGAAACTTCACTTTTGAGGTATTCAAGAGTTATTATTACCCTATTTAAGGTGTATTAAGGATTTAAAGGTACCCTATAGTACCTCATTCATTTAACATTTTGTAAGCATTCTCTTTAATAATCATAGTGACAGATAATACAGATTCCACTGCAGACTACCGAGTTCTGCTGGGCTGTATGCCAAACAGATGCAGCTTGAATAACAAAAACTGCTACATAGATGTCTCTACTTTGTTAGAGCTTAAAAATCAAAACAACTGAAGGAATTTTGTTTTCAAAAATCTCTGATACCAGCAAAAACAGCACACACTGCTATACAGCTAGTATTACCTTAAATTAGCAACATAACTTGACAATCTCCCCCATTCAAAGGGTGACTCTCAGATGACCAGACCCACAAAAATCTAACATTTTGGTGATACATGCATCAGAACTACTTTCCCTGTGCTTTCCCTTGTCAGGCTAAAATCAAAGCACTGAACTGAGGGAACTGAACTGAGGAAAAAAGAGATAACTTTGGGTTGATGCACATCTAAATGGGAGAGACAGCCAAGGAGGAAGCAAAAGCTGAAATGAGCTGGTTGGGAAATTAATTTGTGTATTGAGTCACTACAAAACATCAGGTACTTCACGTTAAGGGCTTTTCCTACTTTAGAAGCTACAAAGGGAAGAAAATACAGCAAAGTACAGTTTATCTGACTCATCCAGTCATAGGTTTTACCACAAGCAGAGCTCCAATTATGCCTTCTATCTGAGCTCCGGATGGGAACGTGAAGATTAACATCGCTACCACTGCAGGATTAGAAGGAAGTAAATGGCATGGAGAGAATGATGCACCTAAAGAGCAAAGACAGTGCTTGGGAACAGCAGTAATGGCACATAAGGTAAGGATACCAGTTGGAACATGGACTGGCAATGATGGAAATAAGCTGTCATTCTTGAACACTTGGTGACTGAAAGGAGATTGTCTCCCTTTGCATGTGTGTGGACATGTATATCTACATAAACACTTTTTCTTCTTTCAAAGCTAATGCTGATGCAGACAGATTAAAGAGTAGCCAGAGTTCGTCTGTTGACTGATAAAACACTTTCATCAGCTAGATCAGCAAGTCTTAAAATAACAGGCCACTTTCTGTAGAACTATAAGCAATTATAAATTAAAGGCAGCACTCAGCTTGACAACACTTCAGTCATCCTACAAGGAACTAACGCTGTCCCTCCAGAGCAGGCACCTGCTTCAGCATTTTCATATACAGTTAGTTCCCAGAAGAAGCATTTGGCTCATGCAATGATAAACCAGCCTCATGATGTAAAATACACCAACCTCCCTGCCTTTGTCATGGGAAGTGCTACACAAGGCTCATATATCCACAGCAACTGAACATGAACTTGTCTGACTTTGGTTAATCTGTTACCTGTAAACTTTGGTTTATCTGTTAACCCTCTAACAGTGTGAAACACAGGCAGATGCTTGATTAGACAATCAGATACATAATTTTATAAACTGGGTAAGTAACAGGCAAAATGTAAGAAAGGATTTTTCACTTTAGGTAGCCCCTCAAAGGGAAAACTGAGAGCCTATTAAAATTCCTGCATCAGAGAAGAAAAACAGTAAGGCTGTTCTGCTTCAGTTTTGAAACAGAATTCCTTATAGTGATGGCAAGATAAATTTTTTACTGAATTGTGCCCTCATAAGTCATAGGGATTTTTGCCATCACTTTCCCTGAGGACAGGTGTTTATCGCTGTCCACAGCAAGGTAGAATGATCTGTATTTGTTAAAGGATCTATGTGCAACCTCAGAGATAAACTTGAATGGGCACAAATGCAAGCTGGGTTGGGAGGCACATCAGAACCACCAGCTAACTCGGAGTTTTGATTCATTGCCCAGAACATCACTTTCTAAAAATAAAACCAAAATTCCCTTCTATCCTTTCAGTCAGGGAAGGCAGAAGACAGAACAGAAGAGCTATACAAATTTGGCATGCCTGGATTCACAGAGCTCCTTTTGTAAAGGATGTGCTCGAAGAGATAAGACACGACACAGCAGAAAGTGTAAAATACCCTTCAAATACCCACACAAGCCATTTTTGTTTGAGAGTGGGAAAGTTTCAGTCATTTTGGTATCTCAATGGAAGTCCTATAAGCTTGCCAGCACAGCTAGAAGACAAGTCTCAAAGATTTTGGTAGTTCACTTTGTTTCCCCTTGGGGAAGGCAAAAGAAAGAGACGAGAACATGCCTGAAGGAAGGACATGTTAGAAATCCAAGTTAAGTTCTGCCCTGGGTCTCATCCTTAGTTTATTCCACTTTCTGTCATGTTTATTATTTTATGTGAGTAGATAACCTGTAATTTACAGTAGGTATGCATATAATAAGGAACTTCTTATCAGAATGTAAATACTAGCTTTAGACAGGAAAAAGACATATTCTTCCCTCTTGTCATTCTATGACTTGGTACTCACTCCAGCAGCTGCTACGACTCCTGTAAGCCAGAGTAAGGGAAGTCTGACTGAGCCTGCACTCTGCTAATGGGAATGAACACCCTTCACATCAGCAATACTACTTTCTTACTCTTCAAGTCAAATGCCAACAGCACATTAGGACTTTAAAAAATGCTACAAAACCTTTAGGGTTAGAAGTGACCAAAAGCCACTACCTCAGCAGTGATTTATCTGCACTCTGGATTTACTCTTCAGCAGCAGTGCAAGGACAGTGACCATGGAGAATGACCTACACCACTGCAGGGACATCTGCACATGATGCCTTGGTCACTGGGCATCCAGCATCACAGAGAAGCAGCCTTTTGTCTCCTTCCAACTCAGCAGTCTGGAAAGAATGCCAGTTGCACTATTTTGGCTCTCTATACTCACCAATAAGCTGAGACTCCCACCCAAAGCAGCCCACAGCCCAGGAAAATTCAGTTTGACCAAGAACGTCAGACTTAAAGGGGAAAGGACAAGCAAAGTCTTTGCTCAAAGATATAAATACAGGTCACTGTCATCACTACTGGCAGATCCCAAAGGCCACAGCATCAGCTAGTACCTGCTCTGTCTCCAGAAGCCCTACAGTTATTTATTTCAGCTGAGAATCAAGCTTTTTACATTTACACAAGGTACAGAAACATCAGTGAATACAGATTTCTGTAAATCTTGCTGTCTAAAATATTATTCATCAACGTATAATTCAAATGGTAATTAAGAAATGTTCACATGATTGATGACACATTTAAATTACAGGTTTACAGCTCTTTTTTTCAGTAAAGACAACTTCCTTTTTCACGTGCCACTTTTTCAAAGTGCAAGTCCATCTAACAGATGTCTCACAGATCTGCTTGTCAATGTAACAAGTTAAGGCTTCTTTTTATTACAACAAATGGTATAAACCACACAGCATTCTGTTAAACTCAATATTGACACATCTGCTTACCACGTGTATTAGTAGCCATGTCAGCCACTTTCTGAAAGGCATCCAAAAAGGCAGCAGCTGCTACTACTGTCGTCCTGAAATGCATACAGATAACAAAACATTAGCAGTGTCTCATTGATGCCTATTTAATTACTGCCAAAAACATTTAGGCTTATAAAGAATAACACTGTGAACTTGCAGAGGCCACAAAAAGTATTCTCTTTTATATCTGAACTTAGCCTTTTCCCTCCTTCATTTCTTAATCCCTTCCTCGCTTTGTGTTAGCACTATGGACTTGGAGGCAGCCACGCTAATTCCATGCTGAGAATTGCACAGGACAGGTGCTGTTTCAAAAGAGCACAGCCACCCTCCTTCTAGCTGATTTCCTCTGATGAACTAATATTAAGCAGTCAAACATGAAAAACAAATCTAACACACATTATACTTCACCCATTAGTGAACAAATTACAGCCACTGCTATTTTCAAGGAACATGCGTATTTTAAGAATAAACATGCAAGAACTTCCTTTTATCTAGGATCCCGGCCAAACAATTTCCTGCATTTTTCATGTGGGGAGCATAAGCATCCCTTGAAACAGAAAATTTCTTGGAAATCAGACAAAAACCAAACCAAACCGACAAAAACCAAACCAAACCCACAAAAACCACCAATCCCCAAACCCCCAAAATAAACAAAACCCCTTTCTGATCTAGTGCTCCTTCAAGCAGGGCCCTTCCTGAGAGGTACACCAGCAACTTCAGACTTCACAATCCAAAGTGTCAACCTCACTAGCCCGATCCCCCTCCACGTTTGGAAAGCACCCACAGACCACACATGTGCTCAAGTGGACAGCAAACGTGAGTTACAATTTTACAGACATGCCTGTTCTAGATAAGCACACCCCAGAGCCCTGAACACCTCAGGTCAGTCCTGATTTCTGAAGGTGTATAGTCTGGTTGACCCAATTAAAGAGAAAGGAGGCCAGGGCTCTACTGGTAAAGCACAATTGTGTCCTCTCCACAGTGACCTCATGGTTCTGTTTCTGCACATCTTTTCTAACAGTAACTCTTGATTTTCTCTCCTGATGGTGTCAGTCAGCCTTTTCAAGCAAAATCCAGAACAGGGACTATCATATTCACTTTGTTTCAAGAGCTCCTTGCTAGCCTCAAAAAACCCAGCAGACCTGCAGGGAAGCTGATCCTCAGCCAGAAAGACCACAGGACTGCTTAATTAGGTCAGATTTTATGCAAGTCTCACTCCAAATATGCTCAAGGTACAGAGGACATAACTGGCAGCATAGTAAATGGCCTACTGACAGCACAAAAGATTTGAACACACACAGAAAAAAACACCCCAGGCGTGAGAGGACCAAGCAAATGCATAAGGACTCTCCACATGCCCAGGAGATTAAAGGAAGGGCAAACCTCTCACCCTGACAGCTAGCTAGCAATACTGGGCCCTGGAACCAGAAAATCTTTTCTAAAATTTTCCTTAACACTGTTTGTGATGTTCATCTTCTAAACTTGTGGGTCACACTGTTATTCATGTACTATGTTGTTAATTATTAATTATATTGCTAATAACAAAGTTCCATTTCCCCAGTAACAAGATCCACAAAGACCTGGCTCCAGCTCAAATGACATCTGCTGTCCTTTATCAGAGCACACAGAAATGAAACAGCAGCAAAAGGCTCACATTTGCTAGAAACAAACAGCAAATCCTCGAACACAGGCTTTCAAGCTGCCTGCTTGCATGTTCCTGTAGCACTGCACTAACTGAATGCAATATCACAGGACTGTGAAATAAACAAAACGATGCCACCCCAGAAGGCCTGTGTTTGAAGAGTACAAAAGGCTAAGAAAGTTCTCCATTTCTTTCTCTACTTCCTCTGCATCCTTCCAACTCACTGTGACATGACTGCTGGAAAAGGAAAAGAGCCACATGCAAGTGTGGCACGTTAGGCACAGTGTAGGAGAACAGCATATTCCAGCTGTTTAGGGCAAATGAAGCTAACCCCCAGCTTCTTTGGGAATGTTTCATAATGCAACATAGAACCACAAACCAGACTGCCAATAACCTACACTACAGTTACAATACAGCTGCTGGGGAAAAAAACTGGTGCTTTGTAGAGCAGAGAGGAGACTCTGGTTTGGGGAGAGTTGTGAGGAAATGGAGCTTGTATTTGTATTAGCAGAAACGAATTTTACAAATGAATGAATTCTAGAGGTAGAATTGGTCTGACTGTGATACTTCTGCCTATATTAAAAAATCCAGAATGCCGTTTTCAAAGTATACCCCAAACCCTTACATTATAATAATCACCAATGTATGATCCAGCAAAGCAATTCCCTTTATTTTTAAGTCAGAAGAAAATGCTGTTAAGGCTACCAAAGATTTTTTAATATTTTGAGCCGTCTTCCAACAGAACTCCTCTGTATTCTACACTAATAAAAAGGGGAACATAGACCTAACTCTGAATGTCTGCTCACTGAACAACAATAATCTTTCCAATTTTTCATCAAAATCCATTACATTTAGCTCATTTTATATTGATTATGTATAGCTGGTGGCATATTGTGAATTCTCCTAAATACATTAAAACACCAGTAGTAGTATTTAAAAAATTACATGCAGGTGTTGACTAAGAAATATGCACAATTTTACTAGGACCTGCTTAGAAAATTATCCTTGCAAAAGCTGCATTCAATCTTAATGTCTGCACATCCAAGAAACTGTAGGGGATCTTGACTGTGTAAAATAAAACTTACCGAAGCTGAGACTGCAGTTTCCCAGCTTTATTTATAAAATCTTCCCACACTGGATAACTTCCCTACAAGAAAAACAAAACACAACAATGAACACTTAATTTGAGCAGTCTGAATTTAATACTATAGATCAAGTTAAACTAGATGTAAAACAGTAACTAAAACTGTACTAAATCCTAATACATGAACACCAAAATCAACTGCTTCTGAATCCAGATGAAACAGTAGTCCTCTGATGAGGCTTTACAGTTTTTCTGAATAGAAACACTGGACAAGAGGGATTTCAACTGAAGCAGCAAAAAGAAATGCCTTCCTTTGGATGGATACAGCAAAAACCAAGCCCATTCGAAGCAGGGTACTAGTATATTTAAATAGCATGTATAGAGAAGCTCCCAAAACCAGAGACAGTATCACAGTTGTTGTTCTTTACCAACTGATCATCTGTGTTTTTTCCAGGTTCAGAGCCTGTAAAATGAAAGTGTGACTTGACCAAGAGACCAGCTCAAGCACTGCCTCAAGACAACTCTGTAATGGGACACAGAAAAGCACCGTGACAGCTCTAGACAACCAAGTTTCCCAACAGCTGCCTTGTCACTGCAAGACCTGTTTCCAAAACAGTCAAAAGCCTTGGAGACAATTTCTGAATTGAAGCTGATAAAACAGCGTGGCATTGAGTGTATACAAAGTGCTTAAGAAGGTTTAATTCTTCCTGACCTCAAGTTTCCTGTAGAACTTTCCACATCTTTTAAAATTGGATTAAAATCCAAGGTTTTACTTAGAATATGGACACGAAGTATTCTTGCAAGTCCTGATCTTCATTTGCCAAAGTTTTTTTAAAAAAATATAATTTTTTAGATTGAAACTGCTTTCTGCAGAGCAAGTATAAATCTTCCACTAACAGCAAAAATGTGGCAGAAAGAAACCTCAAAATTTCCTTTTGATTGGAGTCTAGAGAGTAAAATAAAATATCTCTGCTTCCTTTAATAAAGGTATAAGACTTGCTGTTACCAGAGCAACAACACAATAAAACCCAGATAAGGCAGATCCTCAAGGCTAACATTACCCCAGCCCTGACTGGAAGAGGTTGCAAGCAAGTGCAGTTGCTTGTAGCAAACTCAATCCACCCTTATAAACTGGTCTGAATTTTTTAAGTAAACCAAAATCCACAGCCCATACTACCATGAGAGACAGTGTTTGTTTTCAGGGCAAGGACAGGCCCTTCCCCAAAAGCTGTCAGACAAATTCCAGCTCCTCAGTACACCCTGGCAAGGCAGCTCCCAGACACCTGCTCAGAAGCCTATTGGTACTCTACTCTCTGTATTTTTCAGCAAGACATGTGGAGTTTTTGCTAAAAGGAAAAAAAAAAAAAAAAAAAAGGAAAAGACCCCAAACAATGCAAAGCAGGTGTTCATAAAACCTTGTTATACCCTACACATGACAGAGCCAGTGGTAAATACAGAAGGGGAAAGAAAGAATAGCAGTTATCTGGGCAGTAAGACCTAGAATATAAAGTGCTTTGTGCCAGGCAAAAAACTGTCAGACATTCAGACATTTTAAAAATGAAAGAAACCCAATTATTTAAAAGAGGCAAAAAAATGCTATTTCCTTAAACCTATTAGTCTTAGTGCAATCCCTGCTCTGAAGCCTGTCTCTCACTGTCACCTGCACGCCGTGCATGCATTATTGCATTATGCATGTGTGTGCCGGAGCCCTGAAAGCCCTGACAATCACCAGCAGGGCCCAAGGCTTTACGGGATTCTCCAGCAAAATGCAAGGCGGCAAGCAGAGGATACCAAAGCAGCCTGATTATGTTTCCATCTCACTGGTGTATTATCCAGCTAAATACACCTGATGGCACAGAGGAGATTGACACCAGCCCTACGTTCCGCCGCTTCCCAGAGAAGCCTAAGACACTCCTATCAAAACACAGCTCAGGAAGAAACCCTCTATTTTCTTTTTTTTAATTTTGTGGTCAGCCAAAAGAGAGAAAAGCAAAATGGAAAGTGGAAAGCAAAATTGGGAAAGTCAAACATTTCCACAGCTGTTTAGTTCTTGTCTATAGAAATGCTGTTTTCCTCAAACTGAGCCTGCTCAAGTAAGCTGTAACAGCTCACTTTATTTAATAGTTTGCTATATTTGGTTGAAATCAATGCAGTTTGTTTACCTGGGCTCCCTGTATAGTGGCCAAGCACCTGATCTCATTTCAGACAGTAGAAAAAGAGAGCTTTTGGGGGTTTTTATTTAATATCACTGAATTAATACCTTTGCTCGTGGATTTTGTTGGGAGGTCTTTTTTTGCTTGTTTTAAAGAAAACCTTCCAGCAGTTTTACATCAGTGATATGAAGTCCTGCATTATCTGCTCAACTTGTCATATCTTGATCTTGCTAATAAACTCAGCTGATAATAAGAGGCATGTACTTCATCTGGGTTCCAGAATAATTTGCTCTCACTTTTCCCTGTTGAAGCCACATCCACAAGCTCATCTCTCCCTCAGATCATCAAGTCACATGCTAAATTGCATCATTCCTTTCACGTTTTCCAAAGAACATTTCCACCACCACATCTCTGCTGAAACCAAAACCCCCTTCATTCCTACCTAGAGCAGAAGTGCTCAACACCCACCCCTTCACAAGACCAAATAACCAGTGGTTTATCCCAACTCCAGCACACAGGAAGCAAGGAAGTGTTTAAGTGACGCCTGTGGGGACAAACCAAGGAGGTGACAGGAATCAAATGGATGCTGTAAATCTGCACAGTGCCAGTGCCCTGGGCAGCAGCTCCTTCTCCAAGACTCTTCCTGTGCCACCTGGAGCATGGCAGCCCCGTCATGTCTCACCTCTAGCCACTGCTCTTGCTGCTGTCAAAACAGCATCAAGAGAAATGATACTGTTGTGAAAAACACACACATTCTTGATTCAACATGTATTACTTTCTCAATTTAAACAAAAAGAAACAGCAAGTGGAATTTGATGTCCTTGTCCAAGACATGCTTTTGCAACGTAAAGCCTCTTCTGAAGAATAGTAACACAGTATTTTTAATGTTGCCTCTTCCAGAGCTTCCTCAGCTCCCCCTGCAATTTCCAATTTCAGCTGGCTGATAAAGAAAATAATTTTTCCCCTTCTAAATGTCAGGGTTACTCAGGCCTGGTGTTATCTGTGAAAGCAGGAGCCTCCCCCAGGTCCAGCCACGCTTAAGGAAGAGCCATGGCAGGATTCTGGGTCACAAATTCCCATTTAGCTCCTCATGGATTAAGCCAGGGATCGATTACAGTGAGGCTTGTTTAAATACTTTTCTTAAAAATTGTTAAAGGATTAATCCAAGGACTATTTCCCCCAAAATAACTTTGTGCCCAATTATTTCTTCATCATGGAAGGAAGAAATGTGACCTGTCCTCCACGGAAGGGGTGTTCCCCACTGCCATACGACACTCCATGGGATCAGGGCCCCTGGAGCTCCTCACTGGGGATAAGCTGCCCGCCCAGCATGTCACCAGTAAGCTGCAGCATGCCATTATCCTGGCCCATTGCTTCATTAGTGGGCTTATAGGTGATTAGTCACCTGATCCCACAGCCCAGCTCCAGCTAATCTATGCCAAACACAGGCAGGGAAAACACGGAGAACACCTTTCTGCCTCAGGGCTGAGAAACAAGCTGTGCCTCGTGCCTGTCGCTCAGGTAGCCATCCGCAATTAGGGACATGAAACAGCCTCCCCTCAGGGACAGCGTCTGGAAGTGCCAGACACCAACAAACAGCCAGAGCTGGGCGGAGTCCTGCAGAGCCAGGAGCCTGCACGGCTCCCGGACTGCCACGGGGAAAAGGGTGGACATGTCCCTCAGGGAAATCCCACCCCACGCCCAGACCCGCGGACATGGGCACACGTCTCGATTTTTGTCCACCTTCCTCACCATGCACACCTCTTTTAACTGGCAATAAATTTCATCTTCTCCACTCAGGTCTGGTTTGCTCGTGACAATAACTACTAAGTGATTTCTGTGTCTTTGTCTCAATCATTGAGCTTTTTCTTACTATTTCTCCCTCATCGCATTGAGGAAGAAGAGATAAAAAGCAGCTGGCCAAGGTCAGCCCACCACACTAGGGAAGAGCAGGAAATTATCACCAAGATGCAACTTTGGAAAAAGAATTTAAGCTTTGGGTGGAATTTTTTTTTTTTTTTTTTTTTTTTTTTTTTTTTTTTTGGGTGAACCAGGACAACCGCTCTACATAAACACAACTCTACAAAAGATTTATGGAAGATAGTTTTGCCCTTCCTTTCAGGCCAGTGATCCCACACCAGAAGTGAGAAGAGACATACATGAGAAACTCAATGATTTCTCAAGAAAGGAAGGGTAGATTTGCAGCTAAGGATCATATTTACTGAAACTGTTATTGATGACATTCAATGGCAAGAATAGGAACCCAGATTGTTGTATCTCATATTACAACTTGAGCATCAGCAGCCTTGACAGTTTTTAAATGTTCTGTCACTCTTTCTGCCAAGAAGTCATGATTCTTCTTTCCCATTAAGCAAAAAGATACTTTATTAATTTATTCCATGTACCCCAATTCCCACAGACAAGACTCATTCCCTCCTAAAAACCCCTTGACAATGTTGTTCTAAGTGCTTTCATTTATCAGAAAGGCTTTGCAGCCCTATTACCAGCTCTTGCTGGGACATCAAGTAGAATGGCAGCAGTAAGTTTGGAATCTTGTTCAGCAAGATTCAAACAGCAACAATGCATCTAAATGCTTCTGGGGCAGGAGGAAAGAGACAGGGAGGTGCTCTCCAGTAAAGCACATCCAGAACCTAATTTTGGCTGTTTCAGCTAGAAAGGTAACAGAGAAAGGAACCAGGCAACAGCAGTGCCTTGGTTTTATCTCAAGGGTTATCAAACCAAGAGCTGTATGCCTTCCAGGAAAGCACTAACAATGACTAACTGCAAGACTTCAGTGAAATGGAAAAAAAAAAAAAACCACAACTACACAGGCTACAGGAGCTAGAACTTCTTCACCTCAGTGCTGTTGTTCAGCTATGGTATGCTAAAAAGTTGAGTCTCAAACACACAACAGTGTTACAGAGCTCCACACCCTAGTAACACATCCAAATGCCACACATCTATTTTTGGAACAGAAATTGTAACTTGGTAACTTGGATTGTGCATGTGTCCTCCTACCCCGCCAAACTAAATTATGCTGGAAACAAAAGATTTCTTTTTATATTTTTACCAGATAACAGAATCACAAGGATTATTATGAATGTCTCATTTCTGTGGCATTCACTACACTACCTCCAAGTAGCAAAGAGACTTTATTGTGGTAAACACTACACAAGGTCACAGATGTTACATACAACGAATGGCAATCAGCAAGTATGGTTCACACAGAAAGAATACCACTTTTCCAGAGTCCTTTAACAGACAAAACCAGGAAGAAGTGGAGGGGAAAAGGACAGGAAAACAGTAACAGTCTGAAAGAAAAAGAAGGAGAGGGGAAAAAAAATGGAAGAAAAAAGGGTTCCAGCCACAGATGTCTCACCACACTGGAAGACAGTGTGTTGACAATGGTTGACAGACAGTTCCCCTTCTCAGGTAGCATTTGGCATCTGGCAGTGGAAGTTCTTCCTCTTTTCTAGAAGAATCAATAGTCAACTGGGTGAAAGAGCACTTGGCCAGCCATAGCTGCAAGAGTTACAAAGTGCTACCAAACACTAATACACTGTACAATCCACTCATTTAACCAAGTCCACGACTCATGGATAGGACTGCCTAGACCCTTAACAAGTCATAAAAGGTCTTGCAACATACAAGTGAGTACAGAATCAGCATCATCTTGCCTGAAGTTCATAACTGCTCTCCACCATCCAAAAAACTCTGCTTGTTGGCTTTGCCTCTTTCTACAATGAAAAACATCAAAAGCCCATCTCATGAAGGTTTCTAAACTGCATCTAAAGTCTCAAATCTTTCAACACACTGAAACAGGAATTTTGCTGGCAAGAGACACTTTTAGAATGACACAGAGGTGTACACAAAACCTATTCCATTACTCCTTTGGTATTACCCACCTCATTTCAAATACACAGAATCACAGAATGGCTTAAGTTAGACAGGACATTCAGTGACCATCTAGTCCAAGCCCCCTGCCATGAGCAGGAATATCTTTTACTAAATCAGGTTGTTCTGAGCCCCTTCCAAACTGAACATGAACTCTTCCAATGATGGAGAATCTACAACTTTTCCAGGCGACCTTTTTCACTGTCTCACCACCTTCAGTGTAAAATAAATCCATTTGTGTCCAATCTAAATCTACCCTATCTACTCCCTATTTTTTCTATTCGGAATGATAATTCACTTAGCCAAGTCCTAGTCCTGATTTCAAGAGCATCCCATAGCCTAATGCTGTCCATCATCTCTTTTCCAGTGGTGCAGGACAAGAAACAATCAGTTTGGCTTCAGCAGAGAAGTTTCAGATTGCATTCAACTATAAGACCAGGTAACAGGCAACTCTTAAAGGTCGGACAGCTTCCTTTCACTAGAACTCTCTCAGGAAGACTAACACATTTGTATAAAGGTCTTGCAGAAATACTCCCACAAGACAAGGAAAGGGACCACCTGACTTCAAAGTCCCATCTATCTGTCTAAGCTAAAGGTTTTGCCTTGCATAGGGGAAGTTTGAGCTTAGCTCCATCAGCAAAAGGGACTCTCAACTTGTGCTGGGCCAAGAGTGAAAAGGCATCAAAAGACATGAACTTCACTGGATTTCACAGCAAGAGCCAAACACACATTACTGAATGGAGGAGCAGACAGGTACAAACTCAGGGTCTGAGAGATTATAGTGCATGCAGGTGAAAGTAAAAGCACATCAAAGATCAGAGTAAGATGTCATTTAACCAGTAACTATCCTTCAGGAAAAAAAGCAGGGTTAATTAAAATCACAGTCTTGTATCCATATATTTGCTTCCATTATTTCTGATTCTTGTTTAGGGAATGGCAGGATTAGAAACTAGTTTCCCTCAGCATGCATAGTATAAACAGGCATGCCAAGCTTTGCTTTTCAAGGTGATACATTAACACAACATTGAAAATTATGCAACAAAACACTACTGAAAACACCTCATACGCTACTAAAAAATCTCTCAACTGGGTATTTCTTCGATGTGTCACAGAACCAGATGTTTAGTATTTTCAAATCTGTTTAGTTTTTAGTTTAAATAGTACATTAGGACAATGAAGAAAACAGATAATGACATGAAAAAAATCAAGACTAAAATCCAGTCAGGAAAGTCCAGAAAAGGGTATTCACACCACTGGGATAAAAAACCCAAACAACAACAACACAGATACCCATTTTTTCTACATTCTCAAACCACCTGAAGAACTCTAAAGAATGCCCAGTTCCCTTAGCAGCAGCTCTGAAATGCAACACTACTTTGCAAGAACACACATATTTATTAGATCTCACTAACCATTTAAAGGGGGAGGTAGTAAGTCTGATTATTAAGTCTGGTACCATTCTGTTGTCAGAGTTCTGGAGTCTTTAATTTGTATTATAATAACGCCTGCACTGTGTTAGCCCATTCTTAAACATCCCCAGTGGAGGATACCAGCTGCTCTGTGGTCGTGACTCCAACCTGTAGTACAGCAAGGACCCATGAAAACTCATCCTGGCTCACAAATCCAACTCATGAGCCTCCTTCTATGTCAATAGGGACCACATCAAATCTGTACTGTCCACAGCTCAATTTCATGGTTTGTAAGATGAAGAAACTCAGCTCCAAAGCAGCCACTTCATGGTCTAAATCCAAGATTGGGTAATTAGCAAACAAAAGTTAGACTCATACTGTGAGAAAATACATCATGCATAAACATACAGTCTCTCCTCTAAACATAGGAAGTTATTCAAAAGACATGGGGGGTGGTGGGAAACAACTAGCCACAGCTTCTAGAGACCTTTTATCCCATGCCACATCAAAAAAAGCTGGACATTAAGAAGTCTTCCAGAGGAAACATTTAGTTCCACATTCTTCACTGCAGGTCTGAACAAGTCTGCAAGTCTGAATAACAGATTTCTCCTCAGAGACTCATCAATACCGCCTTTCATCCACTCAATCATTAAATGGCCACTGTACATACTCAGCAGCTATTTTCTAAACCCACAATATTTCAGCTGGATCAAAACGAAGATAATTAAAATATTAGGAGGCAGTCAGTCAAGTTAATACCTACACAGGACAGCCTCAAGCCAACAGCCCTGTGTTGGTAATGTCACTAACACCACTGGGGTCTCATCACTTCTTTCCAAGCAAGCAGAAACCCTAATTTATGACCATCCACTCAACACAACATCCATCCCACAAGCAGTCATAATCTCCAGGACTCAAACTACTAACAAGCACTTCATTTTATCAGAAAATTATCTACTGGGAGAAAGGCAGCAGCCAGGTACCCAAGTTTTTAATGCTTATTGAACTTTGCCTCATGACAGACAGTGAAGTGCAAGTAAGCTTATTGCAGGCTACCTTCTTTCCATTTTATTCATGAGAAGATAAATAATACCTTTCAAGTTCCAAATGAGACCCTTGGTTTGTTCATGGACAATGAGTATCCATGTGGTTTGCTCATGGATGGTTAGGAGACATCACAAATACAGCTTTATTAACAAAAGATTCCAAATTATGCCTCTACATAGAGGGCTTCAGAGACATTACAAAGCATACATGTGACTTTTGTGGCAAAAAAAAAAAAGAAAAAAGAAAAAAGATACATCTCATGATCGGGTGAGAAGCATAGCATGGTGGCAGTTTATGTGGAAGATGAACGAAAACAAATGTGAACCTTTCTGTACCATGAACCAAGTGTCTCTAGTTACACACTCATCAAGAGCATTGTACACATCAGCACAAGCCTATTCCTGCAAGAATGGTTTGTTAAAGGATGACTGTAATCCAACTAGCATCCTAGAATTCAAATGAACTACGTATCACTTACAGTTGTTGACCAGAAGAGTGAGAAGTACAGAGCTCACACAAAACCCCACTAGACACAAATTCCTCATGATCAACCAGCTTATGGTTAAGATCTTCCAGTCAGGCTTCTCCACTAAAAACTGACAGAGGCCCTGAAGTTTCAGTTTCAGGAGAGGAGTTCAGGACACTTCTTTTGAGAATTTATCAGTCATTTTTAGATGTCATCTCTTCTGCCTGCAAACACCGGGTTATCACAGGGGTGAACAGCAACACATCTTAATCAGTAAAAACAAAGTAGTGTGCATGTGAATACAGAAACCCATTACACTGGAAGCTTAAACAACATCTCCTCATTAACTCCACGTTGTAGATGCACCCAATTTCTTCTTGTCCTAGGGGGAGGGAGTAGAAGTCACTAAACCTGCAGCCATAGCTTGCTTTTCTGTAAAATGGGAGCCATTCTTTGGAGCCAAGTCACACAGAGAGCACTCTGAAGATGAAAGCTGCTATGGTCTTAGCCACAAAGCTACCAGACATTTTGTCTCCAATCCTTCCAAACATCTTGGCATTCAAGCTATCTCAGCCCAGCAGGAAGAAGTCAATTAATATCCTTAAAGGTCAGCATAGATCCCAGCAAACAAAGCAGTGCTTGGCACCTTACAATATCAAGGTAGACATAATTTTCAAATAGAAAATATACTCTTGAAGAGGAAAATACATTTCTATATATGTAGCCTAAAGAGACTACTTTATTCTGAAGAGTAACCTCTTTATGATACTAACTCAAACTTCTCTGTTCATCTTTGCATGCTCTGAAGCAGACCAAAAAGCCTTTTTAGACAGAGTTTCTATTTTGCTTTCTGCAAATCTTCAAGACCACACTGTCTTTGGGTAGACCAGGAACCTTAAAAATGTTCTTCAGAAGTTGAAAAGACATAGACTGCTATGCAGAAGATGGTGTTCAAAGATTCACAAGAATACTCCATCAACTCTTTCAACTTCTGTACTTCAAAAAAAAAAAGAGCAAAAAATTGAGCTTTTTAGGTATTTTGTAACAAAGATTTAGGTTCAGTTCACGCACATGCAGAACTCGGGAAGGAAGCAGCAACTTCCACTGAATATCACCCTCTGTTAGGTATTAACCAGCACTAAGCCTGTAATTACAGAGACTTCTTGTTCTCCAACATTTGTTCAGTCAATTGTGTTTCATGCAGCACTGCACAACTCCTTCCACACTTAGAACCTCACAAACTTTACTGTGCAGCTCTTGGCATCTTGCCAGGTCCAAAAGGAGTACTCTTAAGAGATATCAAAAATCCTTGCTCTGGTATGTCACATGATAAGCCAGCCCTGTACACACTTATGTAGCAAATGTTCAGCAGTTGTATAAATTGTTAGCACTCACATAAGAGTATTTGGATCAAGAAAGCATGTGTCCCTATAAAATAAACTACTTGTGACAAAGTATGTTCCCAGGTATGCCCTGTTGATTGAACCCCAGTGTCTAGGCAGGCATGCAGTAGCTCCTCCTGCATCATCTTTCAGCCTTTGCTGCATGTCAATCCCTCCCCCTCCAAGATGTTTACAGAATGATACTGCAGCTGCTTGGAAAAGGCAAGAATTTCAGTGTACATAAACCAACTGCCTGAGCAAGCAGGTTGTTAGGAGGCAGAGGGATAAGAAATCAGAGTAGCCAGCTATGCTCCAAATGCCTTGGTGGTAAAACCTCTGAGGAACAAAATAAGTGGGAAGAAAAGCTCCAAATTAACTAATTTCAGACTTTTTGTGAAGGGGAAGAAACACCAGTTTGCAAGGTTTGAAACAGATAGTTGTCCTAAAGACTGCTGTGTAAGGGACATGCTAGTGCAACATGGCAGGCGTGCTTCCTCTCCAAGCCTGTACCTACCTGTCTGCTGCACAGAAAACCACAGAACACTTTGGGTTGGAAGGGGCCTTACAGATAATCTGCTCTAACCTCCCTGCCATGGGCAGGGACACCTTCCACCATACCAGGATCAGGGCTCCATCCAACCTGCCCTTGAACTCTTCTAGGGAGGGGTAACCACAACTTCTCTGGAAAATCTGTTCTCAATACACAGTAATAAAATTTCTTACTTATATCTAATCTAACTCTGCCCTCTTTATTGAAGCCATTCTTCCTTGTCCTGTCACTACATGCCCTTGCCCAACTCTCTTGCAGACTCCTTTTGGTACTCAAGGTGCAATAAGGTCTCCCCTGGTTCACACATTCCCACCTCTCAAACCTGTCCAAGTCCCTCTGGATGGCACTGCTCTCCTCCAGCATGGTGACTGCACCACCCAGCTGGGTGACATCAGCAAACCTGCTGAGGGAACACTCAATCCCACTGTCAATGTCACCAACAAAGATGTTAAACACTGCTGGTCCCAGTACATGACACATTTGTTCTTCCGTACAGTAGTTATCATCCTTAACAGCTGGATTGAAATTAGCCCTTAAAATCATCCAACTGAACATTCCTAATCTCCACAGATACCTCAAGCTTCAAATAAAGCACAGCTGGGGAAGAGCTGTTGCACTATGACATGTCCTGGTAAAATAAATTTGCCCAGGTTCTCTGGTACATGTGTGCAATTCCTTGGATGAACATAAACTCTGAGGACTCGCAGCTGTACTTGCTGTAGTAACTGTCTCAGCAGTTCTATTTGTTCCATCAAATATTTTTTCCTCTGTTTATATTATTTGTGTGAAATCACAAGGCCATCTCCTTGTAAGCAAAGAGGGCTACTTAACAAACAACTCTCAATCCTTGATGTGGCCACCCCTGGTCCCAACTTCTACAAAAGCAAGATTAAAATGCTGCCTCTCACAGACAACTTTCTAAAAGCAGATAAGAGGCTGCAAAAACATAAATATTTATCATGCCCATATGTTCATGTCTCTCTCTTCTGCTTTGACCAAGACCTTTGCATGGCTGAAAGAAAAAGTGCACCACTGCCTAGTCCAGGAGTCCCAGCACCTCCTCTAGAGTAATAAAGTAGAAGCTACTGCCAGATGCAAAAAGTTGATTTTATTAAACTTTCAGCTAAACAAATATAAACAAGGCATAAATTTTTCCAAAAACTCACACATCTGTTGGGAACCTTGTTTCAGGACAATACCTGCACATCCCTCACATGCAGGGAGATGAATAAGACTCATTGGTAATATACACCTGACCTATAAAAATTTAGTAAATCCTCTGACTTGGTACACATGAAGTCACAGACAATCTGTCTTCATCCAACTGCTCATTACTCACCTTCCTCCCATGCCCACCCCACAGGTGTCAGATGCTGTACATACACAGCAAGCCCGTGCTCTGTCAAAACACATGCTGGCAGAAGAGGCAAGACAAATAAAAGAGAATGCTAAAAGCCAAAGAAACACCATCAAGCAAGTGATGAACTACAAACACAGCAAATTTCAATGTTTTCAGGGGTGGTTCTTTTTCAGGAGAGCGGAGAACAAGGTGATTAAAAGGAATGTAAAATCAACTCAGAAGGAAAAGAAGCATTAAAGAAAATCCACTCTGCATGAGAAGACAAGTTCTTTTGAAACCCATCCGCAGCAGGCCCTCCCAAAAATTAACTGCAATGATTTCCTTTGCACTAAAAGAGATATTGAAATTAACAGCACATTGCAGCATCTCATTTCTCAATAGCAAGAAATGAGTTACAAACCATTCAGATCAAATACTCCCTTCCCACAGGGAGCTACAGAAAATCTGCCACATTCAAAAACAAGTCACACAGCATCTGTATGTAGCACACAGGACTACTCCTCTGAGGGGACATGCACATTTTATTTTTGTTTTTATAAACTTTGATTGCTTTGAAAAAGATCTTGCATAAGAGTGTAACAAATCATAAGTGCCACATGCTCAGTAATGTATTGTAGGAAACATCAAGGCTGGGACAACAGATCAAAATAAGGATGCGATGGGCACACATGCCCCCATGATTCTTTAATCAGATCCTGAAATCTCAAAGCACAGAAATCCAATTCTAGAGCACAATGGCCAAGTACAGTTCCCATTGTGGACTTTACACAAACAATCCTGTCATCATGTACACCACCATATTACTCAGCAAATCAGACCCTTGTTTGGCATGGAAAAAATGGATTTCCCTTGTCCGAGGACTGAAGTTCCAGATGTTCTGTTCAGCCTGGAGGAGACTGAGGGGCGACCTCACTGCAGTCTGCAGCTTCCTCTCAAGGAGAAGTGGAGGGGCAGGCACTGATCTCTTCTCTGGTGACCAGTGACAGGACCCAAGGGAACAGCATGAAACTGTCAGGGGAGGCTTAGGTCGGACATCAGGAAAAGTTTCTTCACCCAGGGGGTGTTTGGGTACTGGAACAGGCTCCCCAGGGANTCAAGGCTGGGACAACAGATCAAAATAAGGATGCGATGGGCACACATGCCCCCATGATTCTTTAATCAGATCCTGAAATCTCAAAGCACAGAAATCCAATTCTAGAGCACAATGGCCAAGTACAGTTCCCATTGTGGACTTTACACAAACAATCCTGTCATCATGTACACCACCATATTACTCAGCAAATCAGACCCTTGTTTGGCATGGAAAAAATGGATTTCCCTTGTCCGAGGACTGAAGTTCCAGATGTTCTATTCAGCCTGGAGGAGACTGAGGGGCGACCTCACTGCAGTCTGCAGCTTCCTCTCAAGGAGAAGTGGAGGGGCAGGCACTGATCTCTTCTCTGGTGACCAGTGACAGGACCCAAGGGAACAGCATGAAACTGTCAGGGGAGGCTTAGGTCGGACATCAGGAAAAGTTTCTTCACCCAGGGGGTGTTTGGGTACTGGAACAGGCTCCCCAGGGAAGTGGTCACAGTACCAAACCTGACAGATTTTAAGAAGCATTTGGACAAAGCACTCAGGCACTTGGTAGGATTGTTGGGGTGTCCTGTGCAGTACTAAGAGCTGGATCCGTGGGAGTTCCTTCCAACTCAGAATATTCTGTGACTCTATGATATATCATAATGTGCAGTTCAAATGGGATGTTTATTAACTGTTCCTATAGTTACTTAGTAACATCATTTCTCCAAATCGCTTAGCTTTACACTGAATTGTTTCAGAGCAGGTTTCATTGTGTGTATTAGCCACAAAATATTTTTGGTAGAGGGTGGAGAGAAATTTGGGGTACATGGAGAAAACATTAAATGCTATTCAAGAGACCTCAGCCAGCAAGACACAATCTTGCTGTCAAAAAATGTGATGTGTTAGTCACACTGACATATATTGTCCATATGAAGTTTCAAATCTAACACAGTATACAGAGACAAATGGAAACAATCACATTGCTCAGAACTGTAATTCCAGTTTTTGTAACCTTGGTAAGATCAGGCAGAGCTCAAAATTAACAGCAAGCACACCTGGGCCAGTTCTGTGTTACTGAGAACAAAGAGAAAAATCAGTCCACATGTACTATATCTTCATCACCTCAGCTGCAGCACCCATCTGCATCCACTGGCAAGACTTCAGAGTAATTTAAGCTGTTGATTAACCCTACCATCTTTATAACAAAGTTTAAGGTAGAGCAATACATACGATAAAAGAAGCTGTGAACCATTTAGTTAAAAAAAAGGCGGATGCTGCATCAAATCCCTCAGCACTGCAGGCCATGTGGGGCCTTGATCACAGCCTGCAATGAGAAACAGGCACAGATAGTGCACTTGGGTATGCGTGGGCAGACCCCTACGCAACATCTCCAAGATCCTGCCAGAAGCCTGCCCACACAGAAACGTGAAACTGCACTTCAAATGCTAATTTTCACTTTACTACTAAAGGTATGATTAGTTGAAAGGTTCTGGTTAACTATCAAAAAATAGCTACTTTTCCTTAGAAATCGTTGTGCTCCTTTGTGCACAATTCACAAAGAATCCTAGTGCATCTCATCAGTAGTACAGCATCAGCTGCATCAAATCGAACTACAGGTAAAAATTCTTTGTTCTACTCCTGCTAAATAACGAGCAGATTTTTTTAACCATAACAGCTACCATGCTGCTAAAGATCTACAGCGATTCCTTCCAAACCTCCCCCTTCAGTAATTGCCAGTTCACAAAACAGGTTCCACTACTATGAAGCATTAAGAAAAAAACATTCACACCTGTGCCCATCTCCATACACTCATGTCAACATGTTTTCTGATGAGCAGCATTCCCATGCAAGTAGCAATGTGTAGAAGAAAAAAAAATGAATCCACAGAGAGGCCCACTGGCTTAAGAGCAAGAAAAACCAAATGCATCACTTATGAAAAGAAGGAAAGAATAAACACACTCGGTGTCCCTCTGTGATGAAACCCAAAACCACACTTCATCTGGAACAGAACATCCCCTGCCTGTTCCCTGCACTGACCACTAAAATGATTCCAAGATTTGTGATCGTTTCCTGCTTTTTGGGGGGTTTCTTTTATTTTAAAGTGCACTCATTATTAAAAATCCAAGGGGGTTGAGAGCTTGAGGACCACCACTGCCAGGTCTGCAGCATTGTCTTGACAGATACACACAGACTCCCCCCTTCTCTCTGCAACCTGCCTGCTCTTGACAAGCCACGCTTTTAATTAAATGTCTCCTAAGATCTGTTGAGAGGAAAGTGCATATGAACACTTGCCAAAAAATAACTTCTAGTGCAAACAAAAAAATACACTAGAAGCCATTCATCTCTGCCAGGCTCCCTTTTAGAGCAGACCCTGTCCTCCAATACTACCTGGCAGCTCTTTCTCCCGCAGCCCTCGCTGCTCACCAGCCCTGCATGGATTAAAACACCCAGAGAAATCCCGTGCCCTGGCTTGGAAAAGCACAGCGTGCACGGTTGCCGCCTTTAAATTACGGCAGTCCCCCATTATTTGACACGTCCCTCAACATCTCCCGACAACTGCATCCTCCCCAGTCGGCCCTGGCAGGGAGACAAGCTGCCCTTGTCCAGGGGAACACTGCAGTATTCTACAGTACGGCGATGTGCCGGAGGCTGGGCGCCTCCAGCCCTAGGGTTTGGGGGAGACATGACGGGCAGAACACAGCAACGCTTTTACGCTATTTACTTCCACGAGAGAAGGGTGGGAGGCACCCGCTCACCCAAAGAAAACCCTGCAGAAGTGCCCCTGGCTGCCAAGGATAGAGCAGGAGCGCCTCTCTCAAAAAGATCCTTTGGCAGAGACGGGATCAGCACAGTCAGGCTTCTGGTGGAGAGACTCAGGACCTGAAACCTTTGCATCCATTCACAGAGAGAAGGCAATGCCACCGCCACGAGCATATACAGCCAGAAAATAATACCACATAACCGACTGAGCCGCAATTTTAATTCGGGCACACATCAACTTTTGAGCATCTCCAGGCAGAGATTTTTTTCCATCGCGCCCATCAGCTTGGCACCGAAATGCTCACACTGCCCTTCCCAGCCCCACCCCACGGCTGACATGCTCCGTGCCCGGCTCCTCCGCACCACGCTCCCGCCCCGCTGCATTCATTCTGCTACCCATCTGACAGCCCACACCAGGGCAGAAAAAAGGAGGATAAGAATATTTGTAAAATAAAGAGGCAGGCTTGTAAATCACTGACCCTGGTGCAAGGTAACAGCTTGCATGTTTGAGAAGGACAAATAGAGAAAAGAGAGAAGGAGGGGGGAGGGAAAGGTGGTCTCCTGCAACCAACTGGCAAGCCCCAAAGCCTGGGTGTGAAGCCAGGGAGCCGCTGTGCCAGGCCGGTCCCGCCGGACCCAGCCCCGGGCAGCGTCCCCCCAGCGCCGGGGGCGGTCGCGCCGCCAGCAGCCCCCGATGCGGCTGCACCGCCCGGGGCGAAGTTTCGCCGGGCCAGGTGGGAAGGCGCTTCCCTTCCCCTGTGCTCCCCACACCCCTCAGCCTCTTACCTTCATGTCGCTTATGATGGTCTGGAAGAGCCCTCCGAGCGCACTACATTCCTTCTCTATCACAGCCTCCATTTTCCTGGCTCGAGCTCACAGGAGGAGCAGGATTTCACCGCTACCGCTGCAACTGCACTGCTCAGCTGAAGGAAAATCAGACACCCCGGGCTCCCACCTCACCCAAAAATAAAAAAAAAAAACGGAGGGGGGAAAGGGGCAAAGAAGCTGCTGTAGGCAACTTGAGGGGGAAAAAACAAAACACACCCCAACACACCTGAACCCCTGGCTGCCTGCACTTCTACACCGGGATAAAATCCAGCGCTACTGGCGCCTCTCTCCTACACGCACCTCCCCGGCACCCGGGCACTCAGCTCCGAGCGGGCACTACGAGCCCATGCGGGAGCAGCCACAGGCCCCATCTCTGCGCATCGCGGCCCCGGCCCCCCGCGCCTCCCGGCACGGCAGCGCTCAGGGCAGCGGGCGCCCGCGGCGCTGGGCGAAGCGCACCCCGAAAAAACAAGGGGGGGAAAGATTGGTCTCTGCAAAAGGGATCGAGCGTCAAGCCGGTTCTCGTGGAGCAGCCTGCAAGTCTCTGGCAACCCCAGCGCACCAGACTACAACCAAAGCACGCAACCCGCTGCCCTCCCTCTCCNGCGTCACCAGCGCGGCCGCCGATTGGCCCCGCGCGGCCGGGGGGCCGGGGACCGCGGGTTCGCGCCCCGGTGCCGACGGGCCGGCACCGAGGACTCCGCTCGTCCCGGTCCCAGTCCAGGTCCTGTTCTTCAGGGCAAAAGCTGACTTGCATGTTTAGCATTCGGCGAAGAAAGTGTTTTATTCTGGTGACATTCGCCGAAATGGCCGAAGTTCGGCTGTTTCTGGTGACAAGGTCTGCCTGAGCCCCCGATACCGAGCTGAGAGCCCTCAGCAAAGCTGCAGCCCGGGGAGTGCAGCCGGCAGCAGCTATGAGACTGCTCATTCATCCTCTCCCACAAATGCCAGACGATAGGCAAGACTGTGAGAGTGGGTTGTATAAAACGTGGGGGTTTAAAGTAATTCAGTTTGCACATTAACTCTGCCAAATTTTTACGAAACATCGTGGTCGAAATCCTGTGTTTCCGCACGCAGGCAGGCGGGGCTGACATCGGGCCGTGGGTGACATCGGCCCGTGTGTGACACCAGCCCCTGTGTGACACCGGCACAAGGCAGCACACACCGAACACACCGAGGGTCCCAGACCCCCCGCTGGTGCGAGTGGAGCACTGCCCTCATGGTTTGGGGTGCAGAGCTCCAAAGGTCCAGCTGCTGCTCACCCCAGGGAAGTTGCACACCGAGGGAGATGGGCTGTGTTGCACGTGTTTTAGTAAGAAACTGATGTAGGACCAGGAATATGGGTGCACGGAAGAATAAGACCCTGAAAGAGGTGCAAGGGGTCTGTCTTTCTGTTCATACACACAGTGGTGCATGAACAACCATGGCTGAGACAGAAATTTAGGAATTCGAGTTACTAACATTTATCCTACAAACTCTGCCGGAGGCAGTGTCTGTGCTAGTGCATTTTGCTTCGTTTCAGCGGTACCTAGGTAGCTGCACATGAGGGATTGCATCCTCTGTGTTAATTCATCTCAGAGGGAAAAGGCTGGACAGCTGCCCTGCCTCCAGCAAGGCCATGGCAGCACAGGCCGCAGCAGCAGCAATTTCCCTCTGCTTTGACCTGCATGGGTCTGAGCAAGCGATTCATTTGGAGCTCTGCATGACCCTCACTCCCAAAGACAAGCCAAGCAAATGCCCCCAGCAGCCATGACAATGACACCTGCTCATCTCAGCCAGGCTCCAGGTGCTGTCACATAACCAGCGTGACAGCGTTCCTGTGGGACAGTCACAGCCAGCAATCCGGCAGGGAAAGTTGGTGGCCTACTTCCCTTTCCTCAGCCACCCCATTTCTGGGATGGTCCTGTTTTAGTGCAAACAGTGGCTTGGCTAACCTCATTTCTGGAAAGGTTTCAGAGTGCAACGATGCGCAGGGGAGAGGAGGGTGAAAAATCTCCTCTATAAGTAAAGCTGTTGTTTAAGCACTGCATTGATGCTTTAGTAAATAAATCAGGGCTGCCTGCTTTGTGGCATGCAACAAGTCTTCATACAGCGATGAAAGAATATGCAGGCATAAACAGAAAAATTAATTAATAATTTTAAATCTCAATTAGTTATAACAAGTAAGTTAGGCGTACAATATAAGATAACGGGTTTTACCTTGCAAATAAGAAAGTGCACCTCACTGGTTACGATGAGTAACTTTTCAAACCACTGTAACTCAAGTGTACCTGGTCACAACCTAGAGAGACCTAATCAAAACTGGTCAGGTGGAAAATATTTTCTGTCAGAAGGTGCTAGGGCATGAAAAATGGAAACATGATGATTTCAACAAACTTTTATATTCACAGGACAAAAATCAAAATGCAAACAGGAAGGTGTTTGTTCTTTCCAGCATTTTCTTTTTCAAATCTATTTTGTTAAATTTTCTTTGTATATATCACTTAGAACAAAGATTGTGTTCCTTTTATATTTAAAATTTTTATTTGTAGCCTAACATAGCTAAAAATAAAGAAAGGGCATATGGCCTGAAGGCATCAAAATAGTCTTGATAACTGATTTTTTTTTCTTTTGCATTTTATTTTGCATTTTAGACTTTTAATTTTATTCTGCCTTTTACTGACCTCTAAGGATAGAATTTTCTGGGGGGGTGACAATTCAGCTTCAACCAGCTGTAGAGTGAGAGTGAACATTTTTCTTTAAAGACTAGAGTCCAAATGGTTGTTTAAAGTGCAAGTAAGAAGTAGTTTGGTGATGTTGTAGTAATGTCGGATTACCATCTGCCACATTATTTCTGGGATCTGCTTGACTGATTCGTAGCAAATCATTTCCTGCAAGCATTATTTGCAGAACTTTTTTATGGGCAAAGGCTATTTCTGTGCTCATGAGCCATCGTTACCGGGGAGCATTTCATTACCAAGTGATGACATTCTGTAAAATATCCTGGTGCATGGACAAATGCCAGCACCACTTCTTGACAATGGGTCGGCTGAGTGCATCTTGCTCAGCAGCCTCCAACAGATGTCAACCCTAAATTTGTCAATGGTGCAAGAGTAGCCCATGTTCTGACATCCTTCAAGACATTGGGTGCTCTGCTGACAAAAATTCCACTGAAACCCCAGGAAGATGTAAGTGGGCAGGCTGAGGCAATGACTTGGTCACTTTTCCTGGATGGTTCTTGCTGCTCCTCCCCTTCTGTGCTCCAAGGCACGAAGTACAGCTGGAGTGAAGCTGGACGCAAATGCATGAGGGTCAGGAGTCCACAGTGTGTTCCCAGGTGATCCAGCAGACTTGCCTTATGACCAGAATGTATCCATTCACGTTCCTGTTCCTTGCTTTCTCCTTCTGTAAAATGAAAATCCCAATTTTAAAAAGCATTCCTACTGCTTATGCACCACGCACAAGTGTGAAATGTCATTGCAATCAGAACAAATACATGCTCTGTCAATGTGCCATAAAAGGTTTAACTGTGGTACTTATTTAGGTCCTGATCTTATGAGGATTTAAACCCACTTACGAATGAGAGTAGCCCTGTGGAAGACTAGATTACACATGCACTTAAAGTGTTATCAGATTGAAGTCATAGAACAATAATCACAAAAGGTACTTAATCACCTTTAAATTACAGTGTTCCTAATTTAGCTAATGTTATTCCCCAAGGAAAAATTGCTTCATCTAGCTTACAATCAAGAAAGAATCAAGGGCTGTTCCTTCAAGTGGTTGACAGTTCAAAAAGAGATACGATTTTAAAAGAATAGGTTGCTAAAGGCTGAACTATTTAATTGAATTATCTCTTTAAGAAATGGATGCAAATTGATATTATAATACTCCATTATATTGCCTCAGAATCTTTCATCCTTGAGCCTTCATAAAATATATCAATAAACTTGAGAAGCAAATGAATGCTTTATTTTTTTCTGAAAGCAGTGTATTCTGTCCCCATTTGAGGCTTTCTAATAATGATTTATATTTTGAAGGATGATGGTGTTTTGCTATTTATAGATTAAGAAAAAAAAAGCCCAAGAGCTTCCAAGAAATGGAGACTCTCACATCCCTCCCGTCCTCAAGGTGCTCACAGGGTACAATCCTGCTCTGTCCGTGGAAGAAGAAGAGCACACTTTGCAGCACCTAATTGGATGGAGAGGTCGGATAGCAGGCAACACAGCCAGAAGGATGACAAAAGGAATTGATGAAAAATGGAGCTAACCAAACAGAATCCATTACACGCAGCTGTCCCAACAGCATTATAAATATTATATGATTCACTGGCCATACATAGAAGTGAAGGATAATTCCCTTTTTTTCATGTTTTTGCAGTCTGCGGTTTCAGAACAGAAGAAATAACAATGCTGTGGTTCCCCAGCCTTATCCAGGTTATTTTATGTCATGCATTGGTTTTAAATTACCAAGTAGCATTGCTATAGTGGGGGTACCTCTGTAATTGTTTCTGCTTTCTGCATGCTGGCAAAATAACAGCTGTTACTGCTTTACCAGGATTGATTTCCATAGAACAGCTCCATCTAAAGCCTACCTACAGGCAACAACTCTGCAGCAAAATATCAATGTGGCTCATTTTCGGCTTTTCTCAGAAGGAGAAGAAAAAAAGCATTTTCAGCAAAGTTCAACAGGGGATGCCATTTATTCAGGGCACATAGAGGACAAGATGCTTAATTTTTAAGGGACTAAACTTGTCTTCCATTTCCCCCTTACCAACAAATAGGGAAAAAAGTCCTGCCCCCAGGTATCTCCATGCATGGCACAAAATCTGAAAATTGGGGTTTGTGTATTATATCAAGGGCTTTACAGAGAGGCCACATTTAGCAGTAGTGGGAAGGTGGGATGTCCTTGCTCATGTGTCATCTGAGGCTGCTAGATTCAGAAAAGGGGTTCAGGTCTATTGCCTCCTTCCAAGCAATTGTCCTGTCATTGCTTTTGGGTCTGCTCCATGATCAGCCTCAGTAAAAGGCCAAGGGGGTCCTGTGGCCAAGGTTTTGTGGGTGCTTCCATCCCGTGCAAGTCTGCAGTAGCACCTACAGTGTATTGCCACAGTCACCTCCCATCCACGGCCTCCTTCCTGCACCACCCCCTGCCACCAGCACCAGCCCAGGCACCCATGGGTCACACAGGGACCTGATTTGGCTGAAAACTAAGCCTACAAGGAAAGATCATTTTGGCCCAGAGGAGGACTCTGCCTCTTTGTGTTCCACAAAGAAGGGGCAACTTGTATAACCCTTCCCATGCTCATTCCTCAGTAGATACCTTCTTGTTTCTCATCTGCAGCCAATACTGGTTTAGAAACTGAACTCTTTATCTGAACCCTTGTTCAAACTGGCTTCATTACCCTATATCAGGTTGGCATGGACACATTCATTCCACAATACCAGGCCTCCCTTTTACATTTTAAAGCTGTTCATCTGACGCATCTTAAAGCCATGCCCTAAATTAACTTGGATACAATTTCCTGAGTGCACCTGTGTAGTCAAGCAGTAGGTTTAAAAAAAAAGTAAAAATCAGGTTATACTTGCAGTTACACACATGCTTAAATGCTCTGAAGAAATAAAGCCTATAATAGGTGTCACTTTTTCAAATATCTCATGTCCTCATCTTCAGAGCGACATCAACTTTGACTTCAGTATAATTACACATATGTATAAAAGTTACCTGCTGGACTCTATCACCAGCACGTATATTAATCCAAGCCTTTGTTGGCCATTTCTCCTTTTAGGTGTTATATAAATGAATCCGAGTGCTTTTGTGCTTCCCATTGAGCAAAAATTTTTAGTAAATCACTACTCCTGAAATCTCCAAGATCTGTATTTATTGGTATGCACAGAACTCAGTATGTTGAACCACCTCAGGACATGGTCATGTGAAACATAATGCAACACTTTCTCCTACAAAAGAAAATATTATTTTTGCCAGTTCATAAATCCAACTTTTAGAACAAGCACTACATTCACAAAGAAATGGCTTAAGAAAAAAAAATTATTTCAATGGGCAGACTCCCAACTCTGTGTAACTGAGGAATAGTCAGGCTTTTTCCCTCCTATCTCTGTAGTTCTGTTTAATTTTTGAAATTTTGAGGAAAAGAGCACTAATCCTCTTTTCCAGACCTAGACACCTGGGATGTGAGTAAGGAGAAATTATTAGGCAGAGGACTCTGCTGTGAAAGTTAAAGTTCTACTGCAAACTCTGTGGCCAGAAAGCATTTTGGGGACATCAGATTATGCTGACAAGCCTGCTACTGTACACTTTCTTAAAAGAAAAGAAAAAAAACAGAGGGATTAGAAACAGGAGGAGCTCTTCCAATGAATCAAAGAAGACGGACAAAAAGAAAAATTTAGTCTACTGATCCAGATAATACGGGCAGACTAGCACGCACAGGAATTTGGGACTAAAACCAATGAGAGCTGACATGAGGACATACTGCAGGGAAGGACAAGCACAGCCATGAATGGTGCCATTGTGTGACTATTTTAATTAATTTTTGTAATGAAGCCAAAGCTCTAATTTACCACATCCCCAAAGTAAATAGAAAAGGTTATGACCTTAATTGCAGAGGTGGGGAAGGAAAACCTAATTGTCGAGTAGTGAGCTATCACTCGTTACTGCAATTGGATAGATAGAGTTGGTGTGTGTTACTATGAATAGTGCAGATTCAACAGTCAAAATAGTGAATAATCACAGCTTCATTCCCTCTTCCCTTCATCTTCTTTCCAAGCCTTTGATTAGCAACATTTTGTACCAGTTTTACCACGTGGATTGCAATACTCCTGACTCCACAAGACTCTGAGTTAACATGTCTGGGAACATAATAGCCTTTATTTTCTTAGTAAGCAGAAGTGTGAAGCCTCAGCAGGATGCAGAGATTACAGGAGGTCCTTCCTGCCTTCTTATTTTCTGCTAACCCCTCATGGGTATATACCTATGCAGGAGCTAGTGATGGACAGACAGTTTTCAATGTAACATGTCTACAATGTGAAAAAAGTACAAAAGTCATATCTCTGTAACCATGGCCACCAAATAAATACAATTAAATGTGCATTATATGCTGTTCAGAACACGTCTCTGTATCACTTAGACTGTGAACAACCATCCCTGCACTTAATTTATGAGGTCATCTCCATGGACCAAGGCAAAAGTGCATGGACAGGTCTGAGATTGGTGTGAATCCTTATGCTTTGTCAAATGCTGTACCTCTATGTGTCCACATAAAAAGAGTACAATACTATTTACTCACTAAATTAAGTGTTTTCTGCTCCAGATCTTTTTGTCTTTTGCTGTATATTGTCAGTTTGAAGAGGAAATTATCCAGCATCAGAACATGAAGGATTTAAGCAGAAAGTTCATAATAAAAAATGCTGTTCTAGCATAGTTCTGCTATGGCAGAAACAAAGGAGTGATCTGCATTAGACTGACTAGTTCAGACAAAGCATAGTAGTATTAGGGTGAGTATTATTAGATAAACACCTATAATGTGGCAGCTGTCATCCAAAATTCCAGTAGTAAATAGCTACTTCCTTGAAATTCTTGTGTTAATATCCACCCTTCTTTCAAGCATATGCAGAAGTGGCTGCCTTTATTCTAGGAACACAAACATTTCTTCTGGCCTTGACCTTTACTCAATATTACTGCTGAAAATCAGGCACTTCTTCTGTATTGTATCTTTAAACATTGAGTGGCAAGGTTATAGTTAGTTGGTTGGCATCACATTTTACCAGTTTAGGTCCTGAGCACAAAACTTGATGTATTCTGCCAGGAATCAAGATAATCAGAAAAATTCTCCTGGTGCTTTCAACATCTGAGAAAAAACCTCCTGAATGACTTTCTAAACTTTCGTTAGTACAGGGAAATAACAGATCTTCCCTTTTCTGTGGCTGTCAAATCAAGAGTGGAATACCCTTTTCTGAAGGACATGTTTTAACAAAACACAAATCTGCACAAATCCTGCTGGCCTGTGCTACCCAACAGCATGATCTAACAGTGCCATTTAACTTTGAAGGCTGTCGCTGTGTGAATCAACCTCTAACAAAGGGTTTAGCACAAATCTTGAGAGACAGCTGCCAGTCTTACTGATGATCAGGGATGATATATAAGGAAAGCACTGATCCTTTCATGCTCCTGTCCCAGTGGGTTGAGGCATAGAAGCAGAAAGGAGAAAGATCCCATGATACATGATCTGTGTATGCCCAGTGGGCAGTGTGCTGGTCTCCAAAGCTGTATCTCTTCTGAGGGCACTATGGCTGTCAGCAAAGGTAATGTCTCTCATTAGGCCAAGCAAGATATTTGGCAAAAGTAGCCAAATGTTTGGATGCATGAATGAGCTTTTCCTAAAACCTGACTGAAACACAAAGATCTTCAAAGCTAAGTGAGGACATTTAAAATACAAAAAACTGTCTCCGGGTAACCTTTGCTCACATTGCTTTTGTGAGTGAAAAAGCAAAATGTTGTTTCTTAGAGAAGAGCTTCCACATCAGGTTTAGTTTTAGAGCAGAAAATACCCTCCCTGTATATCTGGACACTTGGTTGACATCCACATCTTTTGGCCTTTTGTAGCCGAATCCCATGGCAACGCTGATTTCCCAGCCTGTGCTCTGCTGAGCAGGGATGGGTGAGCGGAGCCGACGGGCGTTAGTTCCAGCTGACGGGGGCTGCAGCATGGGGTTCCCTCCTGCAAATGCTGCTTGAAAGGGGGAGCAGATTTTACATCCCTTCAGTTACAAAAGGAGCCCTTGGCTCTACTGCCAAGGTTGGCCTTCGGCTCTGTAGATCTCAGTCATCTGCAAAGAATTGCTGCACGCTGACCCAGATACTCCATCAGCTCTGCTCTGCACTGGCTCAGTGATGGGGCTGCCATTTCCCTGGCCTCTGTTCTGCCCTATATCCTGCCTCAGAGATTAAATTTGAAAAAAAAAAGAAAGGGGGACAAATTAATATTAGTCAGAATACCATTTTCCTCCAGTAATTTTTCTGCAACACAGAGTTTCCCAGGGAAGTCTGTTGCCTTAATTTTCCCCTGCTGTTCGCCTTCCCTGACATCTCATTGTGCTGCTTTAACTCAGAAATCCTGACACATTTCTCACATATACTGTCCTTAAGAGAAATGCGCCATCTCCATGTGTGCCACAGTATGTCAACAGAGAGTAGGGAGAGCAATTTATGAGCTAGAGAGGGGAGCCTGGAGCTGCTGGGCCCCTGACAGCAGCCACCTGAGATGTTCACGTTGCACTCCAGGGGTGTATTGTTAGCAGGGCACTCAGTCCAGCATGTGAGGATGCACCTTGAGTCCTGTGTCCCATTCTGGGCTCCTCACTTCAAGACACTGAGGTGTTGGAATGAGTCCAGAGAAGGGCAACAGAGCTGGTGAGGGGTCTGGAGAGCAAGTCACACCAGGAGCAGCTGAGGGAGCTGGGGGTGTTTAGCCTGGAAAAAAGGAGGATCAGGGGAGACCTTTTTGCTACAACTACCTGTAGGAGTGGCCAGGTGGGGGTTGGGCTCTTCTCTCAGGCAATGAGTGACAGGATAAGAGGACATAGTCTCAAGCTGTGCCAGGGGAGATTCAGGTTGGACAGCAGAAAGAGCTTCATTGAAAGGGTTGTTAAGTATTGGAATGAGCGGCCAAGGGATGTGGTGGAGGCACCATTGCTGGATCTGTTCAAGAAATGACTGGATGTGGCACTTATGGTTTATTTGACAAGGTGGTGATTGGTCCAAGGTTGGACTTGTGACCTTGGAGGTCTTTTCCAACCTTAATGCTTCTGACATTTTAAGAAGTACAGTGGATAATACGAAAGTGTCTCTATAGCTGCTAGTCTCTACTAGAGAGGAATTGAAAAAAGCCAAAAAACAAACCTTTAATTGCCTCTGAAATTTCACTAGAATCAAATTACATTGTCAAATCTATTTTTTTCTCTAAAAAAATTGACAGATGTAAAAGTATATCTGGGAACACCACTAAAGTGAATGTTCATCTTTGTAGTCTTCATATAGAAGGCTACAGGGCAACACCACCAGAAGATCCCAGAACGCAAACTTCCTCCTTCTGGTTTGCTTTGTGTGACAGCACAAGGCCTTGAGAAGACATTGTAGCAGCATGAAGCAGTGTTGTACTCCCTTGCCACCTTGGAGAAGAGCTGGCAGGACCTGGAGACTCCTTGGTTGAACCTGGTGCACTATAGACTGCTCTGAATAAAATCCCTGCACTCCTTTCTGCTCTGAACCATATGGGGCCACAGGCTTGGTTCTCTGATCCTCCACACCACTTCTGTGCATCCTGAAATGGATCATTCAGACCAGAGTGCTTAAACTCCATCCCTTGGTTTCCTGTCTTCATTAGAATGCTGCTGCACCCTCGGAGATGCCAGCTGCCCCTGTGTGCTGCACCAGAGCTGTGGTGGTGTCTGTCCAATGGGATGGACAATGTGGTTTTGGTTTTGTGTTTGGTGGCATGAAGCAATGGACTGATTGTTCAGCTACATATTGACAGGTTTTCTTGCACACAAGATTGTTCAGATAAGTGGGAAGAAAATACTGCAAGGCAGAGCAATAAACATTGTAATCCACTCAGCAGGATTTGCAGGACAAAGTGAATAATGCAGAAGCCAGGGGAAACAATGCGACCTTATTCCAAGATGTAAAAAAATACAACTTTGGAGCCTGACAATTTCTTAGAATTTAAAAAACACAATGCTATAAAGATGAGCATCTCGAGAGTAGTGAGGGATTCCCTGACTTCAGGAGATTTCTTTTCCTAAAGAAGAGGGAAGACAAAAGGAGATGAGTTCTGAGAACCCTGGCCTATGATCTTTGTCTGCTGCTTTTCTTCTTGAGATAATAAAAATAGCAGTGTTTCATGAAGTGCTCTTGCCAATGGAGGGACTGTGACAAGGACTGGTTTGGGGAAATGTCAGCCTCATTTTTACCTCAAGCCACTTCTTTTTCTTCCCTCACTAACCTCTGATTAACCTCTGATCTTTCTTCTACATCTTGCTAGGGCCAAATCCTCAAATGCAGAGTGAAGTCAGAGTAACAAAGCTGAGTGGCAGGAGAGAAGCTGTGTGGGGCAACAGGATTGGGTGTTCAGACTAGATCCCTAAGGAACAAGTGCTTACAGGATGTTTTCTCACTCCCTGAACACTTCAGAGCACTCGTGTGGTTAAGGACAGAGGCTGGACTTCATCAAAGGAAGACTGACAGCCTTGAAAGCCAGAGCCCAGCTGACTTCTGTGGACATTGCCAGGTGACAGCACAACAACCTAAAAGTTCGGTGCTCCACTACTCTGGGGAAAGGCTTCATGTTGCCCAGTGCCACACAACTTTATTTCAGCTGAGCAGAACCAAACTGAGGTGAAGCTTGCCCCAGGACAAACAAAATGAATCTTTTGTTTCCATCGTTCCCACAAAAGGCTCCTGAAGCTGGGAATTGACTTGCCTTCCCCACCTCTCAGTGCACATTGCAAGGCCCATCTTCCTCAGGCTGCAAAGGCAGGCAGTGTGATGTGATCAGAGATGTAGGTCTGGAGGCTGTTTAAGCAGATATATATGATTTGACGATATAGACTATATTTGGGATTTTTTTTTGAGGGACAGGATGTTATTAGAAGCTGTTCTATTCAAATTGTTGAATTGAGTACCTCATTGAAAAGTGTAGATGGTTTACTACTGCATACAAAATCCACTGCATAGCATTGCAGAGGCACTAGTGGATTAAAAATAAGGTAATATGAGAAGTCAGTGAGCTGATTTGTCTGTCACCTGCGATGAGTTTAACTTTCAGTTGAATTCAGCAACTTTACTCTTAAAGGTACTGAGCTTTCCAAGTAATAAAGTAAATGCAAAGATGGCAAGCACTGCATTTAAAATATTTATCAGGGCTAGCACAATAGATATATTCCATTCCCCCATTTTTATTTATGAATTTACTTTAATGCAGCTAGATGAAGTAATTTTAAAAGGAGCACAATAATAATACCTTGCATTAATCACTCATTGATTGCCAATGCAATCTGAGATAGTGGTACCAAATAGGAAATATGCTTCCAGGTTTTGTTATTTCTCTCCCACTGTGATCACTCGTTGGGCTTGCTTTCCTTCTCCATCCCACAGCTCCATCACAGGCAAGAAGCTGGGTGTGCCAAGGAGAAACGATGGTTTGTGTCTGTGTTGTGAAACCTGGTCCTCTGCTCCCACATGGACCAAACACAGAGGGCACAGTACATGCACAGCTGCTGCAGCATAAGCTCTTTGAAACACTGTGGCAGCTTGTCCCTCTGATATCCCAATAAAACAGAACTTATGGAACATGAATTTTTTCAAGATGCAGATCTTTATTTATACCATTGCAGTCTATGTAATGCCTGAGTCATATTTTGCCAGGTTGCTATTTTATTTCTTCAGTATTCAATGCACTTTCTATTGGTGCTAATGGCAAGTCTCCCACTTACAAATGCTGGGAGGAGGAACTGACTATTGTGATAACAGTATATTGTATGTGAAATCTGATAATGAGGATTTTGTGGATATGACACTGCATTATTTAATTGATTTTATGTCCATGCCTTTATCTGCATTAAGACTCTGAACTTAATGTAGTCCTTGAAACTAAAGCTGACTTTTATAAAATTATTTTCTGCAATGGCCAAAATAGAGAAAGAAAAAAGTAAAAGGTACAGTTTATATGCCGGGGGCTCCTGCATTTTACAAGTGATAGGAGAATTTCTGTCTCGAGAGACACTGAGGGTTTTACCCCCAGGTGGGAGCTGGGAGGCAGGAGCAGGTGTCTCTCACATTGGCAAGCTCTGTGAAAGGCTGCATCCACCTCTGAGCAGAGAGCTCAGCAGAGTTCCTGTGGTCCACAAATCATTGCCAGCTGTCAAAGTGAAATGGTTCAGCAGTGAGTCTCCCAGGCTGTGTTCTGGCCAAAATTCAATTGGATTACAAACCAATTGCTCCAGCCTGTCCCAGAAGCAGGAAATCACCATCAGCTGGCAGGTGGAATCTGCTCACAGTGACAGTGCTGCTGCTCACCTGCTGCAATGTGTCTGCAGGAGCTCACTGGGAGCAGGGCTCTCTTTGCTGGTCTTATGAATGCAGCACTCCCTCCTTCCCTAGGCTAGGGGAATGATGACTTCCTGGAAAAAAAGAAAAAAGATTTAAAAAATTAATTAAAAGGGAGGAGAGGAGAGGAGAGGCAAGGTGTACTGCTGTAAGCAGCTTTATCCAACGGGTGGTTTCGTGGCAAAACATCCTCTGAAACTCCAGCCACCAGATTCTCTCAAAGCACTGTCACTCATGTGACTGAAATTTTCACCAAAATAAGAAAGTGGCTTTTATTTCACATACGGTTTGGCTGTGGACAGCTTGGCTGTAGGTTGACTCTGGAATCAAACCAGAGACCTTGCCAATTCTATAGGTAGCAAGGCCATCTAATCACAGTTTGTAATCAATAACATTTTGAAAAGGAGAAAGAAGTTTCCTGTTTGAGGACTAAGTCAAGCTCTGATTATTTGTAATTAAAGGTAAGATATTAATAAGAAACAGACTGCCATAGATACAGCTTGTCATGTTTCTTCCCTCTTCAGCACTGACCCTACAAGACACTGAGGGATTTGGTGATGAGTCTTGGGTACCTCAGCTAAAGTCCCAATTTAGCCCATTTGTAAGCTGGACCTTCAGTAAGACTCACTTGAAAGAAGTCATTGTCTTTTTCTTCACTTGTGGGTGCAGTGAAGCCATCACATTTCTGTATTGTCAACCTTTTATGACTAAGTATAAGGTGAACAAGAAAGCAGGATGCTGTTAAGCTGTTGGCTGGTCCCACAGAGCAAGAAGTGCCAGCAGTGGAGCATTACCAGGCTCAGGCTGCCCATGGGCTCCTTTGCTTTGAAGGGATGAGACCTGTAGGAACAGATGAAGAGGAGAGCAGAGAGATGTGGACTTCTGAGGGTAATCAGGAGCATCTTCCCATGAAAGCAATGGGGGAAGGAAGCTTTGATTCCTCTTTTTCCCACATGCCTTCACTTCCCTTTTTTTCTTCTCTATTTCTAGTTCCATAGGGAAAACATTGCTATTAAAGCTCCAGGGTCTTAAAATATTTGTAGGAATTATTTTGAGGAAATCTTGGCTCTGGTGAGGTCAACAGGAGTTTTGGAATCAACTTCAACGGTGTCTGAATTTCACCTTGCTGTAATACTGTCCTAAAACATTTCCAGGGCTGTACAAAAAATACTGCCTGCTCAGTGCTGACCTTTCTATCACAGCTGAACGGAGCCTGGTACCCTCCTGTGAAATTCACCATTCTTTTGTGATAAATCACATCCTTCTCTCAAGGGGTAACAACAAATAAATACCCCCTATTCATCCTGAAAATGGGATCAACAGTGTCATATATCACTGGACACCATGAAAAGACCTCTATAGCTTCAGTGGGAAACTGTTGGAAATCACATGTTACTACAGAGGTTGTTTATTTGAGGGACAACTGGAATATGCCAGTGGTCCAGATTTAGTTATTTTTGGTGTCCCTTTCCATAGGGAGTTGGCAACCTATTTAAATCCAGGGGATCATGACTAGTTATTCAAGTTTTGTGCTGCTGGATTTGTGCTGTGTGTATTTTGGAAACACTGTCTGCTCTGAGCAGCAGATATCATGATGCCACAGCCCACATCAGTGAAAAGCTCTTGTGGTTATTATTTTTTTCATCTTCCATGTTCAGTGAAGGCTGTGCTCTTTTCTCCCTCTCTCTGTATTTTATTGCCAATGTGAAATGCTTTAAAAATGCCATTAAGGAATGTGTTACCCAGTGGGATCTACGCTATATTTCACTTTCTATGCTCTTTCCAACAGCAGTGTAGCTCTGAATCTACAATATAATTCTGAAGATTGAAAAAGCACAAGCATTTTCTTTTTGGTAAATGTAAGTCTGGGTCTATTGACAGCAGGCTTCTAATGTAATGTGCAGAGCCTATGTTTCCATACATGCACAGCAATTTTGATGCTATTGGCCTGATTTTCCAAGGTACTTGAATATCTGAGGATCTTAAGCTGGTGGTCTTCAACTTGTCAGCAAATGAGACCAGACACTGGTGATTCAAAAACTAGATCCAAAGAAGGAACCACCCACATTCGTGAAGTCCATTGGCTTTATCTTTTTCCTCACACTGCTCCCCTGCCTTTGCCTTTCCCATTCCAAGATGAACTCAGACTGATTTCTTCACTTCCACTCTACCTTTCAAAAGCTCTTCTGGAACATTTGTTTCACCATCCTCAAAGGGGCCAGGGATCCAGGAGTGTATCAGCAGCAAGGGGTGACTCAGCAGTGAGAAGTGGTTTTCAGCCAAACCTGCCTCCCACGGGGACTGAGAGGGAGTAACCAGCCCATGTGTGCAAACACGTCAGCTCAGCAAGAGGGGATGGCAGCTGCTCCTTACACATCTGCCTCCACTGCCAGTCTCTCATGTGTGCCCACGTAGCACCATCCTCAGCAGCCAGGCACCCAGAGTGGATCTCCCCTTGCAATCCTTTCCCAGCCTTGCCTGGCACCTGTGTCTCTGCAGACCTCAGCTCTAGTAGGGGACAGCAGCACTTGGGAAAGCCCCTGAGAGAGGATGGGACTGCAGCTCTTATACATTTTGTACACTAAGATGATGTGATGAAGTGAGGTTGCCCTCTGCACTGCTTTGTCACCCCCAAACCCAGCCTCAGGTTAGTTTGGCTGTGTGCTGTGGGACAAGACCACAGTGGGACTGGGAACAGACTGGCTGTGCAGGAGCAGGATGCTCAGAGACATCCCCACCTCTGCTGTGGACTCACTGCATGAGGCTATAAGGACAGGTATCTTCTCTGTTCTCTGTATCTAAAGGCTAAAAAAGAAACTCTGACCTACCAAGATTAAAATAACTCAGGGGGCTGGTCTGTGTCTTATTAACTGATCATTGCCAGAAGGGAAGAGAAAAAATAAACTAGGAAAAAACCTCTTTCATTTGTTCTGTCCCACTGCTGTCTAATTCCCACAACCTCTGCCTGCCTCCCTGGAACCTTGTCTATCTCTTAGAACAAGCAACAAACTTGATTGTCCCACTGAGAGACAGAATCCCAGTGCAATGCACAGAGAACCCATCATGTAGCTGATAGTTAAGTGCAAATTTCATTAAAAATACTTTTGAAAGACACAAGGTGGATGATGAACCAAAGGCTAGAACAGAGGGGCTCCTGCTGGCATCCCTAAACCTACTTTGGTATCTTCAACAGGAGTCACACTGGGTGTGGAGTCTGGGATATTTTGTAGACCTCAGCCCTCCACTGTTGTGAGCAATGCTGGACGAGGATGGTTTTGAAGTCTCTTTCAGACAGTTTTTGGCCAGAGAAATGTATGCATCCAAGATGCTAGAGATTATTAGAGTTATTTTTGCTAAAAGTCGTTCGTGATACAGTTACTCAATTCCTTGTTCTGTAAGTTACAACATGAGAATAAACATTTCCCTGCATAGGGAAAGGCTGATTAGTCTCTACTAAATTCACAGTGAGTAGCCCCAAAACTGTGACCTTGAGGAGCTACAAAGCTTTTGTCAAATAGGGGTAAAATAGTCCAAAGCCTAAAGCCCAGCTTCTACTCCTGGGAGAACCATGAGTAGTATGCTGCATGCTGCAGGATTCTGCTGTGTTCCTTCCAAGTGCTGGCTTGCTCCAGGTGATCTCCAGCAGATGATGTCCTGAGTTTCATATCTGGAGTCTGTGGAGCTGGAAAGCCAAGCACAGCAGTCACAAACTGTTGGGGAGGGAGGAGATTCTTCAGCAGACCCTCTTCCCCTGATTTCCATCACAGCCACTCACTTCTTACATGCTGCTCCTGCTTGGCCACACTGGCCCATTGTTGCAGAGACAGTGTCTGGTGGTGAAACATTTTTTTAGCTGTGAGAAACAGAATCCCTTGCCACTTGCATCAAGAAATTTCTACAGCATACGTCTATGTGCTTGTGTTTTTCCTTTGTTTACGTAACCTATAACTATTTTTAGCTAGTCAAGGACTTTCCATTGTTATCTCTGCTTATTTTCAAAAACCTTAAGATGTAGTATCATATTAGTCCCAATTATTTTGTGTTGCTTTTGTTCCCTTTTCCCTTCATTCCTTGCCCCCCCTCTCCTCAGTGGATCCTAGCCCATGGTCTCCTTCCCAACAGGCATAGGCTGGTTTCGGCATGTCTGCTCCACTCTGATTTAGCCTAGCACCTTCCCCCAACACAAAATTAATAAACCTTCTCACAATACCCAGTCACAATTGCTGGTGGCTTATTTCCAGCTCTTAAACTCACAGACCTATTTATAGCTCGAAACACTTGAAAAGAAATCATTAAGGGAATACATTTGTGAATGTATAACAAAGATCTGATTCTGGGATTTTCTTTGTGCAATTACTTAGTGTAAATAACAATGTTTGACACCTGCTTTCCTCTCCCATTGAAATCTCAAAGCAGTTTACATCTATGAATCCATTGAGCCTGAATGCTGCAGCGAGAAGAACCGTTCATGAGGATCTTAGACTAACCCCATGTTCTGATCTACTGATGCTATTTTTCTTTTAAATTCATTGACTTCCTCTTACTCTGTCTGTGACCCCACTCACACTCCTCCTCACTTCAGAGGCTGAAACATGGGTGAATTGGACCTTCACAGATTCGAATTATATCAAAAATACAGCACTACAGCCCTAAATGGTGACATTCAATGGAGGGCCTGAGCTCCTTGCTTTATTCTAAGTCATTAAGCATCATCATTCATCTATAAAATACAGCACAGTTACACACTGATGCAGAGATTTTTTCCCCTACTTCTTCATTTCCCTTCACTATTAATGTAATGTGAGTATCATTCACATTGTGAGTGTGGGGCTAAGGAGCTCCATCCTAGTGTGCTCTGCTGTGACAGCCTTAATACACTTTTTGTGCAAATTATGTTCTGCTTTTTTCTTTTGGTTCTGATGAAAAACTGCAAACTTGCAGTTAGTGTTTGAAAACCAGTGCTGAGTTGAAAAGTTCATGCATTACTCATGGGACTGAACTTCAAAACCAGAATTTCTCTTCTGGATCATATTTCTACACAGGGAAATCAGGACTCAAGTTAACAGTGACAAACCCCAAACAGGACTCAAACTAATGATACAGCCACAGGAGCTTATAATGACTTTTTTTATTCTCAAATTAATATTTTTCCGTTTCCCTGTCCCCCTTCAGACCTGAGTGTCACCTTGCTGCAGCTCATGAAAGCTCGGCTCTGTTGTGGGCCTGTTGAGTTTCTTTCCATGGAGGCCAGCATTACAAAGACAATCATGTTGATTTAACCAAGCAAAACCATCTACCTGCACCTGATACAGCCCAACAGTTGGTGAAAGGACAGCAAGGCCAGATATTTCAAGGACTAGATGGGTTCTTTCACAACTGTTTTTAACAAGGTATTTTGTTTAAACTTCATTCTCATGTTCCCAAAAAGTGTCTCTTGGTGGAAGGGTTGATTTGCTTGGGAAAATTTATTCTTGCTGTGAATCATCCTTTCCATTGAATCTTTACTGTAAGCTTTGACAAATGTTTCAAAGTCCATTCAATTTTCCCTGGGCAATCATCAAAATGCAGATCAGAGGCCTCATTCTGAAGACTTCTGGCCATGCTCAGGCAGAGCTGTGAGTTCAGAACTCCTCTATTACACAGATTATTACATAGATCCCTTGTACCCAGAGGTGTGCCTAAAAGATACACCTCAACAATATGTCCATTGGAAAATAAGGCAAAAATTAGCTCTCTTTATGAAGGACATTTTAATCTAAGTCGAAATATTAGGCTTCATCTATGAGAATTCAAGTGTATTGCTGTTTTTAGGGGAGGGATGTAACATAGTGATAAAAGGGGGACACAGGGAGTGAAGTAAAGGGTAGGGAGAGGACCTAGAACCATAATTCTTTATTGCATCATGAGGTGTGACTTGGGGTGAGACCAGAAAAGCCTCTCTAGACATCAAGTGTATGTCTCAACCTCATCAGATTCCACAGAGATTTTCTTCTACTCATGTGCAGAGCTAGCTTGACCTGGTTGGTCTTCTCACAGCTCATGTAATGAGATCGATTCAAAACTCTCTTATCTTTTACTCCTTCAGTCTGTGCAGGGCACAGTCACTTTGATGGGCTTGGCAAAAAGACTTACTGAGATTCTTTAATATTCTTCCTTATTATGTTCACTGGGCCGTGTTTACATGGTTTTGCCCACAGCTCGTGCACCATCACTTTTTATTCACCTGAAATATGCTTACACCTAGACTGAGCATTCAGAGCTTTGTGATATCCTTCTGTGTCTCATCCTCCATCCTTGGTCCAGATATATCTCCTTTGCACCTTAACAGATATTTGGTGGAGCAGAAACTTGTTGGCTCTGTGGAGGTGCCAGCTGCTCTTTAGGGCATAAAAAAATTACAGCCCAGAACCGGGCCAAGTAGCTGATGAATAGCAGTGGTGAGTGCCAAGCTGCTGATGGCTGTGGGGCCTGTTGGGCTCTTCTGGCTATACCTGTGCTGGGGAACTGGTGCCAGTGCCCACCCTTGGGTCCTGGGGCCAGCTGGCATCATCTGGCCATCTCTACTTTTAGCTTTGCTTCCCAAACAAGTTCGTAAACTTCCTACTATTACTATTAGTCCTTGGTCCAGGCTAATTCCTGAACCTTTGCTGAGGAGACTGCTGGTTACCCTGGGCCATAGTCATGGCCAAAACCACTCCAGAGCCTTCACAGTGTTGATGTTCCAGTATTTGACCCTGCTCCCCAGTACTCTTTATGCCAAATGAGTGCTGATTTGCTTTGTGGTGTAGTAATATCTTATTTCCAGACATGAAGGATATTTCTCCCTTTTTGGTTGGTGCTAATTTCTGTGAATCCCCTCATTGCATCCCAGTTCTCAGTGCATGTGTCCCTTGGCATATCCACAGCAACACCATGTGTGTATGTTCACTACAATTAAAAAGTGGCAGCAGTATTGTAGAGATACAACAGAAATCTCTGGTTTAAAGTAACCATAAACCATAGTTCACAATTTCTCTTATTTATTTGCAGCAAGATAAACCAGTCTCTGCTGAATCTCTGCTAAATGCCAGGCTGCACATCCAGCTAGTATTTCTGCAAGGCGTCAGACACGTCCTATGCACCAGGCCTTCCAAAGTTTTAAGAGCCTGGAGGATCAGGTCCTAAATAGCTCACTAAGGGTCATGAGGAAAGTCTGAACAGGATGTGGAAACAGTTCTTCCAAGAGATAAGCCAGCACAGCAGCCCCTGGAGCACATTTTTCTCAAATTCAATAGCTGATGGGACCTCATGAGGTGATGGTGTCACGAGATCCCACCTGGTATAGTGCATCCAGCTCTGGATCTCTCAGCACAAGAAGGACATGGACCTGTTACAATGACTTCAGATGAGGGTCATGAAGATGATCAGTGGGCTTGAGTTCCTCTCATATGAAGACAGGCTGAGAGAGTTGTGGTTGTACAGCCTGGAGAAGTGAAGGCTCCATGGAGACCTTAGAGCATCTTCCAGTATGTAAAGGGGCTACAAGAGGGCTGGAGAGGGACATTTTAACAAAGGCATAGGACAAGAGGGAATGGCTTTAAACTGCCAAAGAGGGTAGATCGAGATTAGATATTAGTAAGAAATTCTTTACTGTGAGAGAGGTGAGGCACTGGTCCAGATTGCCCAGAGAAGCTGTGATACTTGATACTGGCAGTGTTCAAGGCCAGGTTGGATGGGGCTTGGAGCAACCTGGTCTAGTGGAAGGTGTCTCTGCTCATGTTCAAGGGAGCTGGAACTAGATGATCTTTGAGGTCCCTTCCAACCCAAACTATTCCATTTTTATGTCCCTTAATTTTTTTTCCTCTGTAAAAATACATGGGAGCAACCTTAATTCATATAGGCCAGAGTCATAGCTCCAAAAGTAGTCAGAAAGCAAATCCCAAGGGAAAACAAGGAACCCCATAGGGAGAGGAATGGTCTCATTCAATGGTCCAAAGGTCTTGGTTGGATGTGTGTTCATGTATTACAACTCTAAGATGAGTAAAACAACTTCCATGACAGTGATATACTGGAGAAGGCTGAAAAAAAATCCTATAAAACAGAAAGAAAGAATGGAAAAGAGCAAGGAAGGCCAGCTGTGCACCCTGTTGTCCCCAAAGAGCTGCTACAAAGGGAAGTCCAACTAATCTTTGCTAACTCTAGGTGGTAGGTAGGTAGGTAGGTACTCCATGTGAAGATGAGAAGTAGCACACACAGCTCCGGACACAGGAGCACCCTCTGAACAACTGTGGGTGGCTCTCCAGCATCCACAGAGGACAGACACACTCAAGGACAAATCAGGTCTCTTTAGGGACAGCCCTAGTAAGTCCTAGAGCAAATCCTGGCAGATGCTTATTACATTCAGGATGTGGTGGTTCATCTGCCTGTATTAAAACTGGGAAAAAATTAGGGCAAGGTAAAGGTAAGGCAATCACCTTCTTGATAACAGAGGGTTCACTCCTCACTTCCCCATTTACTAAAATAATTTAAAATAATGATTTTATTTTCCACCATGCTTGGATCCTGGGGTCTTATTTCTGCTGTCACATCCAGTCTGCTAATAGAGGTAGGTTCTCTGTCTTAGTCTGAGGCATGATTTTCTGTTTGTTCTTTTGAATGACTTTGCCCAAAGGGGTGATCATAAAAAATGTGAAAGCTGATGTCAAAATAATTTTTCTGAGCCTGAAACACACTTTTTTTTTTTCATTATACTTGACATTCTCTTCTATTTGTATTTTTTCCCTTCTCCACTTACATTCAGTATTAAAGGAAAGTAAAACACATAGCACAGATAATTCTTCTTTCATATTTCTTTGCTAGCATTGGCCCATTCTCATGTGAATATGTGTGAGCTCTGAACATCACATCTGGTCTTTATATTCCTGTGATTTATGAAGACACATGATTTTTCATTCACAAGTGCACAAGAGCATGGTCATATGACTCCTGCTACTGGGAGCTCTCCTGCTATTTAGCCAGAGCCAAAAGCTACAGAAGCATCCCAGAAGCAATCTCATCCAGCACCAAACTGAAAAAACAACAACAACAACAAAAAGACAAAAAAAAAAAAAAAAGAAATGCTTAATATTGTCACACAGATCATCCAGAATAGATCTTATTGTGTCCTCCCATTCTGCTGGCCAACTGGGATGATGCTTCCAAGAGGAGGGGGGCTAACCCAGTGCTTCAAGCTTGTTATTCATTTGGTTGGAAAGCTGGGATCTGGAAATGCCTTAGGAACAGACCCTCCTTCCATGCTATTTAGAAGAGTGTCAGGGATGTCTGGTGTTTTCTTGGTACCTGGTGGTGCAGAACTGAGAGGAAGAGGCCCATGTTGCTGCAAGTCTGCTGATGTGTGCTGCCAGGCCTTGGCTGCCCCTGTGACATGGTCTATAAGGAGGTGCCAGAGTCAGTGCTCCCACTCCATCTGTGTGGCTCCCAGATGCCCTTAGCATGGAGAGAGAAGGAGCCAAATGGCAGCTAAGTGAGGCTGGAAAGGACTGAGAACAGATGATGCTGTTCCAGAGCTAATCCTCAAATAAAGCTACTGTAGGAAGAGAGTTCATCTCATGGTGATACCATATTGACACACAGCCACTGGCACAGCTGGCAGGGCCCTTCTCCCTGTCTCAGTCCTCTTTACCTCTTTTAAAATTGTTTCCTCCCTACCCCAGATTTTCTGTTTTACAGCCTGCTGTAAGGGACCTGGCCTGCTTCTAAACACATTCACAGCTATTTCATACAGTCAACAAAAGCATGGGGCTGATTTTTGAATGAGTGCCACCCTTTTGACATTTGCATTTGGAAAATAGCATCTCCAAACCTGTAAGTCAGGGGTGACATCTCAGGATCAGCAAAGGTTTGGGTGGCAGCTTTGGTGGTGGTCCTGGGCATGGCCACTTCTCCCAAAGGCAGTGCAGGGTAAACATTTGTGCTCTCAGTCTGAATAAAACATAAGCTGACATGCTTTCACTCTTTAGTACAGACATTTCAGCAACCCTTTAAACAGTGTATTAGATGATGTAGTGACATGGAGGGCACAGTGGTGCAGCTCCCACATCAAAGACAATGAAAAAGGTGGAAAAATGACAGATGCTCCATGTGGGATTATTTCCATTCCCCTATGTCTTTAATATCCACAGCTGAAAAATGGTTCAAATGAAAATTATTGTTCACTCTGGATTCCTTGGCAAACCATAGTGCCACAAAACTTGTAAAAATGAATTGGATGCTACAATCTATAAGTGTTAGTGAGCTACTGATGTCACTGCAAAAACAGGATTTGCCTCGTGGCTGAAACAAGGGACTGGGAATCTCCTGGCATTTGTTAGTTTCCACCACTGATTTGAAATGGTGACTTAGGGCAAGGCTTTGTTTTTCTTGCTGTTCTCCTGCCTGCACCAAACAGTATTTCCTGCCTTGCAGAAATGCTAGTGCTGGAAAATTAGCAAGGTATTCCAAGAGCCTGGTGTGATGTGGCCACTGCTGAAAATTCCAGACTGTTCTCTGCAAGGACATGGGTTAGGGAAAAGTGCTATTTTATTTCATTGTGGTTGTTGCTGTCTGTCAGCACTAGGAACACAGCAGTGAACACATCATCACTGTCCTCTGGCGTAATGAAGGAGTTGGGCACAGGTTAAGCATGGGAAGTTTACGAAGGTAGGGTGCACAGTTGGTTTTTACATGGAAACACACATTTTCCTGGCATGGGTGATGCCCACAGTGTGAACAGTTCAGGGAATTGCTTTAAGAAGACACACTGCAAATAATGTTTGTTTTCTTTCAAAACAAACAGGGAGTGATTGAAAAGCACAAAGGTATTGGCAGTCCCACAGTGAGAAAATTATAAAGGCAGTCAGACGTGACGTGTTGACTGAGGTCACATACCAGGACACCTCTGAAGCTCGAATTTGTGAAAGAACAGATGAGAGCTGGGTCTTCAGATCCCACAGTTTTTCAGTGGGTTTTGAGTACCCAGCACCTTTCAGCATTTAAAACAACAAACAATTCATACTTGAATTTAATATGAAAATGGACAATTATGCTCTTTCCGTAGTTCAGACCAGTGATTCCTGGCTTGGGCTGCAGTGTCAAGAAGATGCTGTCACTGACAGTCAAAGGTTGATGTTGGTAGGTGCAGAGTGGCAGTGGCCTGTCTGGCTCCCAGATGGTGGGGCTGGCAGGAGTGGCCAAGGATTACACCAGAGCAAGGGACCAGGAGTGCTCCAGGCGAGAATAAATCAGCCACTGTAATTACCCACAGGCAATCAAGCAAGGACAGAAACTGTTTCCCCATTGCACAGCACACCATTTTTACAGAGTTTGTGTTGGTTAGATTCTTTCTCAATATACAGAATTTCCTTCTTTTTTTCTTTCAGTCCTGCAGTTCATCAGACAATTCCTCCCAGCAGGTATTTCTGAGTAATAGAAAGTGCTGTGAGGTCTATTGAGGACACAAAGATGACTAACCCTGCAGCAAGTATCTCCAGCATAGATCAAGCAATGAGATGTAACCAAAGGACCTAGAAGCAGGTTCTAACCTCCTTTACACCAGCTGGATTCTCAAGTAACTCCAGGAGCATCAAAGGCTTTATATATCTTGTTTTAATATAAATAATCCAAAATCTGAGCTGACCTCCCTGCTGTAAGCAGCAGCAATGATTTCATATGGGCAAGGGTGGATCCTACCCCAGCTGCTTTTGGAATGATCTCTGTTTTTTACACCACTCTGGCAAGCAAGGTCTAATTTGGGGTAACCTGACCCACTTTGAGTTGTGCCTTACCATAAGATCAGCTTCTTGAGCATGCAAAGTATGAGGTTGGGCTGCCATCCCACCTTTCTTTCAGTATGGTGAGTCAGAAATAAGACTGGTCTGTCCCTTGCTAGCACACAGGTGGAGGGACCAGTAACTGAGATCATCAGATAGAATGACTTGAATTATACCCTTCATTGCCTCTTCACCAAAATAGAGGCTTGAGTGAAGGAGGAAGATGAGGAGAGCAAGTGGGGGGCAGATTTAAGGAATAGAACTAGGTAGTTGCAATAGATAAGTTAGAGTTTTCTGTTATATATGTATTTTGGATTGGAGACATCCTCCTTGGATCCCTCACTACTGCAGTCTGGAAAGGTGGGGAGCTATCTTGGCACTTCAGAGATGGACACCATGATATTCTTGCATTATTTTTTAGAACAAACATGACCTTTTCTCTTTTCCTCCAGCATTGCCTGCAGGAAGACTTTGGCCATCCATGGGTTTTATATTGCCTGCAAAATGAGTCTTATTTTTCACCCCAAACCTTACATGGTAGGTTGTGATTGTCAGACACTGCCCTACTTGCTCCATGCACATGCTCTGACAGCACTGATATGCTTATTATGACTAATAAACATTATTATTCATAGCACAGTGGCAGCTAGAGATTCTAATGATACATGAGGGCCCTGTTACTCTAAGCCGAGTAGAAACTCATAGGAAGAATAAGTAATTTAAATAGACAAAGAATGTTATTACTGTTTTACAGGTGAGACCCAGAGAGATTTGAAAATTCATCCTGTGCCTCACAGGAAGTTGTGGAGAATCAAAAGCTGAGCTCACGTCCCCCACACTCCAACCTCTAATTTTACTGAGATGAAAATGCAGGAGGAAAACCACTTGCATAAAGCCAAGTATATCACGAGATACACAGTCATTCCCCCAGCCCCACAGAGCTGAAGAACTTCTGGGGTTTTTGGTTTTGTTTTTGTGTTTCCCTTCCTTTGTGATTAATTTCCCTTTTCGTGACTTGCAGCTTGTGAGTCGTTGTAGAGACAAAATTTTCATTCAAAACAAATGGAGCTCAGTTTTAAAACACTATTTCTTTACCTCCCTTTTTTCTATTAAGCAGTACGAGATCAGGCCCTACAGAAAGAAACCCAAGTTCCATTTGGATTAATATTTGATTGCATTTTACTGCATCAAATACCAGTTCACTTCCACAGGGGCTGGTGTGGAGCATTTTAACACCTCTTCACTGCTGGGTTTCCTCATCCTGCTGGCAGTGGGGGTGTTCTTGTCCTGTCCAGAACATTTGTCATGATCACATACAAACAACTCAGTTCTCTCTAGTTCACTTGGAGCATAAAATGATGTCTCCATGATCTCTGCCACAAAAACTTGGCTGAGATTCAAATCCATCTTGAAATCTTAGCCCTGTCCTCTTGTTCCTGAGAATTTGCTGACCACTGTGTCCTGCCTGGGCAGCAGCTTGAGAGACACTTCTGTATGCTGGCCTATATCTGACTGTGACTGTGCCATCCTAGTTTTCCCCATTCCCCCCTGCTTCAATTTGTATTTTCAGCCTCCTCACTGCAAGTGGTTTGTTTTCTACCAGAAATCCCCTTGGTGTTGTAATTTGGGTGAGGAAGGAGGTGGTGAAGGGTTATTTCCACATTGGCATTTGCTTTCCTCTTTCTCCTGGTTCCATGCTTCATTTCATGTCATCCTCAGCCAAACAGGTGTGGTTATAACTCTCCATGCTGTGGGTCCTGTCCCAAATACCACTAAGCTCCAGCCTCTTTAAAACCTGGCCAGATGGGGACATGCAGGCATTCAGCACATAACCTGGGACTGTTCCTGGTGGGATTTCCATGGCTGGAGAGAAGTCATCCCTTCTTCATCTTTAGGAAGGGGCAGCAGCTTTAGGATACCAAATGCAAGTACAGGCAATGGCTTGAGATGTACCATTGTGCAGTTATTAATGTTCCCACACTACAAGCTGCACAATACCAGCTCCCTGCAGAGTGATGACCCTTCAGCACAGAGATGTGGCTTTCTGGCACTGCTGCTCCAGCTCACTTATCACTTGGTGTAGATACCTTTTAGAGGTTATAAATACATCCTTGCCAAGATATTGCAAATTTGGTCAAGGATATGGACTTGGAGGTCATTTTGTCTCCTGGTGTACTGCAACCCAGTACAGCAAAGTGCATTCCTCTTTATGATGTTAATTTTTAAGGGAGGTAAAATTAAGCAGATTTTCCTTGAGGAAACAGAGCAGATAGCAAGATCTCAAGGTATGCTGCATTTTGAGTAAAAAGAAGGCATCATGAATGGCTGGATTTGAAGACAAAGACCAGATATGATTTAGTCTGTTCTCTCCTATTCCTTTTATATAAGGACAACAGCTGACTGCCTTTCCACTGTGTTTCAGAGGAGTGCCTCAAAGGGTGTGTTTCAACTCCAGGCATCTGTTTCTTTCCAAACCACCGTGGTGCTTCATAACACTTTTTATAGCTGTGACATTCAGGGGCACTAAGCACCTGACCAAAAAAAAACTTCTGAGCTGATATTCAAGTAGGGAGAAAAGTAGACTGGAAACTATGTAATGCCTTGAAGATAAGAGTCTTCTTGGTTTTTTTTGAGAAATGAGACTGTATAACTCTTGCTGATCAGTTCTGAGCATATCAAACATCCACAGATTTAACCATAGATGCCAGGAGGCAGTGGCTGTGAGGAAGCATGCTCATTAAGACTGTTAAAAGACTTCTGCTCGTCTGTTCCCTGAGGACCCACTTGACAGAGAGCTTGACATTGTTCCTGCACATTCCATCTCTCTTGGATGCCCAAGAGACAGACTTATCTCCTCCTGAGAGCAAGAGACATGGCTCTTGGTGGCCCATTCATTGGGTACACACAAGAAAGGGAATTCTTGTGCCATTTCCCCTCCACCATCCTCATGAATATACATTGTGATAGACTGTAAGGAAAAACCGAGCTAGCAAACCCCATGTTTTTGATTTACCTTGACAACAGTTGTGTTGCACTTCCCCTGTCTTTGTGGGTTTGCTTTCTCTGTGCTTTCGCATTTTAAACCAACGGCTGATGTCAAAGCAGAGCTGGGCTTCCCTGAACTTTCCACTTTTGTTGGCAGACTTGTCAGACCTCTCAAACCACAAAGATGTATGGGTGGTGAGACAGTTCTCAGAATGGCCAGACACTGTGGGGAGCGGTGCTGACTGTTCACTGCGTGTCACTCTGAGTCACCACTGAACCCATCACAGAGATGGGAAAACACAGAGCTTGTCAAGGTACCATGTTCTGAATGAAACAGAAAAAAACATCTTGGATTGTGGATACCAAGACTTCTGTGGAGAAAACATTGCTATTTGAAATGAAAAATAGTAAAGAACAAGCTCAACGGGATCAAGGAGTCCTCTGGGGAGTGAGGCTGAAACATTACAAGGTGCTAGATCTCTTTAAACACTAAATGAGGAGTTCACCAATTAGCAGTGTACGTGAGCAGATCTCTGCACTAAGCTTGCTT